>JANZXR010351118.1:0-22326 GCA_027575705.1 Erythroxylum echinodendron
AAATGTATGTTTTAAGATTAAAGTAACGACCTACTTTATTCATTAAAACATACATGATTCTAGATTCATTTAATAGTACCATTATCGATAGTCTACTACTATCATGATATGAAACTCATCAATCTATTAAAGTAAATTCCTTTACTTATATGGACATAAATCGCAACACTACAGTCTAAGCCATAATCAAGCGACCAACTTGATTATTCAACTATGAATCAATTAATTTACATTATAATAATATACATGTTTCCTATACATCTCTATGTATTTGTATATTACTTACAAAATAATCTCGGTACCTCATGACTAGATATATAATACTTATAAAAACCAAATTCTTTTTTATTAATAATAATTTTTTTCATTATAAAAGTAACTGGAAGAAAATTAAAGTTATAAGTAAATACTCTTACTTTCCAGGGCACTATATTTATGTAACTCCAATAATCTGCCACTTGCCCTGAAGCAAGTTTGACATATCCCTCATTCCCATCCCTGCTAGATGACCCTCAAAACTCTTTTGAGACAGCGTCCTTGTAAGCGAATCAACAAGGTTTTGCTCCGAGGGAATCTTTACCATGTTTACCTCACCAAGTTGTATTATCTCCCTTATGAGATGATACTTTCTCTCGATGTGTTTGGAAGCATTATGATTCCGAGGTTATGTAGAATTAGCCATAGCCTCACTATTATTACAATAAAGTGTAATGGCTTATTCTGCCTCTGGAACTACCTCCAAATCATTTAATAACCTGCTGAGTCAGACTACTTCCTTTGCTGCTTCACAAGCAGCAACATACTCAGCCTTTATTATTGAATTAGCAACACAAGATTGCTTGATACTCCTCTAAACTATGGCTCCACCACCTAAAACAAATATATATCCAGAAGTTGATTTCCTTGAATCAACATCTTATTGGAAATTAAAATCTGTATATCCTGTCAAAATAAGATTACTTCCAGAGTAAACAAGCATTAAGTTCAACTTCAGTATACACTTAACCGCAGTCTAATGCTCCATTCTTAGATTAGACTGAAATCTGATTACTAGTCCCACTATGTGACAGATATCTGGTCTATTACAAAGCATAGCATACATTAAACTTCCAACTGTTGAAGCATAAGGAATGTTACATATGTGTTCAAACTCCTCTTAAGTTTTAGGTGCTTGTTCCTTTGAAAGTTTGATTCCATGTCTAGTAGGTGTGAAACCCCTCGTCGAATCTTGTATGGCAAACTTATTGAGCATATTCTCAATGTAGGTTAATTGAGACATAGCTATCTGTTTGTTCTTATGATCCCTTATAAGCTTGACCCTTTGAACATAGTTAGCCTCTCCCAAATCATTCATTGAAAACTGTTCATTTATCTAGCCCTTAACCATAGATAACATTCCCACATCATTCCCAATAATTAGAATGTCATCAACATATAGGATTAGGAAAGTAAACTTGCCTTCTTGCATTCTTTTTTAAACAGAAAGCTCATCTAGGTTTTGTATGAACCCATAGGTTTTGATAAACTTATCAAACCTAATGTTCCAAGACCTAGATGCTTACTTAAGTCCATGAATGGACCTTTGCAACTTGCGTACCTTATGCTTATTACCTAGCTCAATAAAACCTTCTGGTTGGGCCAAATAAATGGTCTCCTCAAGATCCCTATTAAGAAATGCGATTTCGACGTCCATTTGCCATATTTCATAATCAGAATAGGCTTTTATGGATAAAATAATCCTGATGGACTTAAGCATGGAAACTGGAGAAAAAAGTCTCCTTATAGTCTATACCTTCTTTTTTAGTATAACCTTTAGCTACCAATCTAGCTTTAAAGGTCTCGACCTTTCCATCTGATCCTCTTTTCCATTTGTAGATCCATTTACACCCTATAGCTTTTATACCTAGTGGTAGATCTACAAGGATCTAGACTTCATTAGTGTATATGATCTATTTCTGATTCCATCTCCTTGAGCCATTTTTTTGCATCAGCATCATTAATAGCCTGTGTATAAGTAATGGTATCCATTTCTTGTTAGTCTGAGATGGCTATAATGCCTTCTCCTAGACCTAGATACCTATCTAGCTGTCTCACAATCCTCTTACTATATCTACGCACAACTTGATGTTCAGGATGCTCTTCCGATTCAACTCTTGAATCCATTTCAACATCTTGTTCTACTATATCCAAATCAACTCTTGGTTTGGATGAAATAGCTAACTCTTTGAGTACTATTTCACTTATTCCTTTGTGATTTCTCACAAATTCTTCCTCTAAGAAGGTTGCATTTGTCGACACAAATATCTTCCTATCCTAAGGACTGTAAAAATAGTAGCCTTTAGTATCCGTAGGATATCTTACAAACGGACATACTCCTGACCTTGGTTCCATCTTTGTGGATTCAGGCTTTAAAACATAGGCTAGGCAGCCCCAAGTCCTAAAATGTCACAACGAAGACACTCGACCAGTCCATAACTCCCTAGCTATTTTAGGCACCGATTTGGATGGAGCAAAGTTGAGAAGATATGTTGTCGTTTGTATGGCATATCCCCGGAACGATTATGGAAGGCTGACATAGAACATCATCGATCCTACCATTTCCAATAGAGTCTTATTCATCCTCTCAGCAACATCATTCTGTTGAGGTGTTTGAGGAGCTAACAAGTTGGAAACAATTCCATTGTCAATTAAATATTGCTGGAACTCTCCAAATAAGTACTCACTACCTCGATTCGATCGAAGTTGTTTTAATGGCTTATCTAGCTGCTTCTCATCTTCAGCTTTGAATTCTTTGAACTTTTCAAAGACTTCACTCTTTTTATGCATCAAATACAAATAACCATGTCTTGAGTAATCATCTGTAAAGGTTATGAAGTATTCATAACCTCCTCTAGCTTGTACATTCATAGGCCCGCACACATCTGTATGCACCAGGTCCAACATAGATTCAAATATGTTTATTTTAGAAGTAAATGAGCCCTTGATCATTTTTCCATCAATATTAGATTCACAGGTGTGTAATGAATCATTATCCAAGCCTGTAAGGATCCTATCCTTCACTAACCTATCAAGTCTTTTCTGATTGATATGACCCATATTTAAGTGCCACAGATATTTTGAATTAATGCTAGAGTCATTGAAATGTCTTAGTTTTATTAATTATATGGTATTTAGTGGGCCTTTCATAGGTTTTATAAAGAGCAATCCCTGTTTAATTGTTGCATTACAAATAAAATACTTATTCTTATATATTGAAACAACATTTTCAAAATATAAGGAATAACCAGACTTTGTTAAACAGAAAACATAAATCATTTTCCTTACAATCATTGGCATGTAATAAACATCCTCTAAATATAACCTATAACCCCTAGGAAAGTCCAAGATAACTACTCCCACTGATTATGCTGAAACATGGGATCCATCTAGTATCTTTACTTGAAACTGGCCTTTAGGTAGTCTTTTCCTTTGCTGGAACCCCTGCAAAGAATTGCAAACATGGTTAGTGGCTCTTGAATCGAATATCCAAGAATCAGATAAATCTGCCACATTTCTAGTTCCTAACAAACTTAGGAAACCCATACCTTGTTTGCTTTTAAGGGACTCAAGGTAGACTGGATAGTTTCTTTTCCAGTGGCCCATCTTATCACTGTGGAAACACTTTCCCTTGATGTTAACTTTAGCCTTCTTTTTCATGGGTTAGGCCTTAAACCCTATTTGGGTCTTCTTCTTTTTCATTAGACCCTTCTTCTTTTGCTTTCCCTTATCCTTGGGCTTAAAAGAAGATGTTACATTAGCTTTTGGCCCATGGGCCTTGATATTTAATATCTCCTCCATACTTTAGAGAGTATTCATCAACTCACTCAAGGTATAATCCTTGAGATTCAGCTCATAGTTTAACTTAAACTACTGAAGAAAAGAGTATAAGCTATTGATGATTGTAATCATCTACGTGTTAGCATCCATGTCAGCCCCAAGCATCTCAGCCTCAATGACTGAAAAGATTACCTTAAGCATGTAATCCCGCACCAAATTACCAGGTTTATTTCTGAGATTGTGAAAAGTTTGGATGGCTTTCACCCTTGCGAACTTGGTCCTCATACCAAACATATCATGTAAGTGATGAACCATTGCACTAGCAGTTTTCAAACAAGCAATTTGCTTTTGCAACATGCCGCTGGCAGAAGCTAGAATATAACATTTTGTCGTCTTATCAGCATTCTACCCTCGTTCATGTTGTTGGACTTACTCAGGAGTTGAATTTTCACCCAGAGGTGTAGGCTCATTTTCAGTTAATACCCATAAAATTCGTTCATATTGAAGAACAATGTCTAGGTTACGTCTCCATTCATTAAAATTCTCTCCATTTTCTAATTTTTTATTTGTCAAGAGCAAAGTAAGTGGATTCATTTTGTGGTGATTATGTATAAAAATATAAATTATTAAAGAGTAAGTAAACTAGTCAACAATATTGGAACTTTGTATAAAATCATGATGCATGTATATATGATGATAGATTTAACAAAACTTAAAAACAATTAAATCTTTATATGACAGTTATTTTTCTTATCTATAATAAACTAAGTGATAGTGGGCCATCTTATCTATTAAAAGAAAAACTAGGACCCTCCCACTCAAAAGGCTACCCTAACTTTTTGAGAGGCATCATAATTTGGTCCATACATTTAACGACAGTGCTATGGTGGGCAGGTTATTTAATAAACTATGTTTAGCGTATAACCATTTGGCTCATACACTAAAGTTACTTGCAAATCATGCCTCGTTGGGAGGTCACATTTGCTACCAATAAATGGACTTATCTTTAAGGATACCTAAACCATGCAAGATCTAGGATTCATTCCCTCCGGTAGGGAGTAACATTTCACCACATACAAATGGGACATTATTTGGAAATCGTGGACTCTTACATGAGCATCCTCTTCCACTCAATCTTTTTGGACTTTAAGTATTTTTTTATAAATAACATCTTATCTAGATGCAATTTATTACCCATCCTATATTGTTTCATTATATATCTCATACATGATGAATGCATGGCAAAGCCTAGGGCTGGCAATTTTCTAAATGACATACAATCACATAATATCACATATTATTTGCATCCATTTATCCATTCATCTTATGAACTAATAAGCCACTTTTGATTGTCCATCCTAGAACATAATAAAAAAAACTACAAGGCTTTTAGGCCCAAAATAATCTTCTTGGACTTGGATCTTTTGCTTCGAACTCTTCGCTAAAATGACCTGGCCCATTTAGTAAAAAATGTGTAATGGCATTTTATAAAACCGAATTTTGTGACTATGAAAACAAAAAATCCAGTACTAGATTTTCATAAATCCGAATCTTTGTCATAACAAATAAAAATAGTACTTGTTTTCATTAAAACCGAAGATTTTTCCATTAAAACAAAAACTAGCATTTTGTTTTTTATTAAAACCGAAACTTGATTCATTGAAACAAAAATTCAGCATTTTGGTTTTCGCAAAACCTAAACTATGCCTGTACATAAAAGGATACATCGAAACCATTACCTTTTCATTTCTTCAATCCATGGCTGCTTCATTTTCATCATTAGAACAATTTTTACATTACAAAATCAAAATAAATAGGAAAATGAAGCCAAGGAGGAAACATGGTGATGATAGACCACCCTCCTTGTTACAAACCAAATGAAGAAATCTTACATGGTAAATAAAAATTTTATGGACAACCAAAAGAGCAAAACATACATCATATATATTTCTATCAAATAAAAATATGCAGCATACAAAAAATAATTCCCAACCCATGCATCATATAAAGGAATAGAAATCATGTATAATAAATATGGCTCTGATACCAATTGTTGGATCGGAAAATAAAACATGCAAGATTTGGCTAACACAGTAGATTTCAAAACTTTTTTAGAAATCAAAACACAATGAAAGCAAAAACACCAAATCAACATGCTTTAATCCATACATGATACTGTATAAGGAAACTAAATAAGATCGGAATATTACCGACTCCTCGCTATAACTTTGATCCTTGCTGTTGTGTCCTCATTCAATCCGATCTACCACTTGTTCTGCTTGGACAAAGTGGTTATCAAGATCCTTTGGTAGGAAAGGTGAAGAAAAATAGGATAGCAAACCTTTTTCTATTTTCTGTTAGCTTAGAGAACAAAAATGAAGGGCTTGGAGAGCCAAAATTCACGCACACTTCTCCTTGTTTTTTGTTTAAAACCTTCCTTTAAGTCCAACACTTGGACGATTATATGGAGAGAATGGAAAGCTTAAAAGCCATATACGTTCATCTTACAAATCATTCAAAAGAGCTTTATGTATATGTATTTAAAACAAGCCATTAAAACCATTTAACAAATGAGACGATGCCCACTCCACCTACATGCCTTTATTAATAAAAGACATCAACTAATGCTTCATATGCGTTCATCATGCAATCCAATCAAGAAAGCTTTATGTATATTTATTTAAAAGAAGTCATTAAGATAATGCCCACTCCACCTTCATGCCTTTATTAATAAAAGACATAAGTTAATTCTCCACTTCATTCTTCAATACAAAGAATGCTAAAAGGGTTGGCCATTTATGATATTAAAACAAGCCATCAATCTTTTAAAAACAAGTATAACCGAATTCTACAACATTATAGAATTCGGTTTTGCTTATATCTTTTTTCTTAAATTTTAATTTAATTAATCTAATTAATTAAATCAAAATCTAACCCAATATTAAATATTATTTTGGGCTTATAATTAATAATTAATTAGTGTAAGCCCAATATTTAATTATAGGCTTAAGACCCAATTTAATTAACTCTTAATTAAATTGTTCCTGTCTTATTGGTTCAATTCGTCCATTTCTGTCCAAACTGTCCCATTTTCTTTTTGATAACCTCTACTTATTTTTTTTAGTTTCCTTGATAACCTTCCCAGAAGTCAAGTCGGGAATCTAATTCGACTTACATAATTCCAGCTCCAATAAGCCCAGAATTAATTTATTCTCATTAAAATTAATTCTAGCTTATTAACTAAATGTCATTCCACTAAAGAAAATTAATTGAACTCTTTAATTACTTAATATTATGAGAACAGATATTTCAAATAAGATGTACAATTGCAAACCTTATTATGAACTTTATTATAGCCATCTGCACAATAAAAGGTAAAATTACTGTTTTTCCCTTATATTGGTTTTTCCTTCTAGATCTCCCATTTTACTCTATATGGTGATTAATACACAAGATCTCATCTTGGTGTTAAGACTTGATGGGTAGCTAGTCCATCATACTTTTGGCACCAGTTTAATCACCAATCTCAAAAAAACATCTAGAAGTGATGATATCATTATAAACTCTTTATTTGAGTGAATGTTCCCTGATACATTTTTCAATTAATAATTCCAACATGCAGACACCAGATTAATACTCTATAAAAATCCATTCCGCTTATATAAAGAATTATAATGAAACACATATGAGTTCACCACTCATCAAGATTATGGTCCATGATAAGCAAATGCTAAAATGTATGTTTTAAGATTAAAGTAACAACATACTTTATTCATTAAAACATACGTGATTCCAGATTCATTTAATAGTGCCATTATCAATAGACAACTACTATCATAATATGAAACTCATCATTCCATTGAAGTAAACTCCTTTACTTATATGGAGATAAATCACAATACTATAGCCTAAACCATAATCAAGCGACCAACTTGATTATTCAGCTGTGAATTAATTAATTTAGATTATAATAATATACATGTTTCCCATACATCTTTATGTAAATGTATATTACTTACAAAGAATCTTAGTACCTTATGACTAGATATATAATGCTCATAGAAACTAAACACATTTGTTTTATTAATAATAAATATTTTTATTACAAAAGTAACTAGAAGAAAATTAAGTTATAAGTAAATACACTTGCTTTACAGGGCACTATCTTTACATAACTCTAACATACCTCCCAAGCACTGCCTTTGTTTATTATCATTGGCTTGACTCTATGTTGCTCTCGTCAAGTGATGTCATTTAATTCTTCCAGCATCAACACTTCCATATCCTCTATTTAGAAGCCTTCATAATATAGCTTCAAGCGATGATCATTCACTTTGAATGTCTTCTCGGTTTTCAAACTCTGTTTCTTTGGTATACCAAAAGGAAAGACATGAGTGAAAAAAATGAAGCCAATGGGCATGCAACTTACTTGGGAATAATTTGAGCTTGGCATGGTATAGCAACACTTTCTGACCCACCGAGAAGATTTTCCTTGAAGTCATCTTATCATGAAAAGCCTTCGTCTTCTCGTTATATATCATTACATTCTAATAGGATCCATTTTGCATCTCCTCCAACTCTTACGATTGCAAAATTCTATACACATTTGCATTATCCAAATTCATCTTGCATCTTTTTATAGCCTAATACACCTTGTACCGATAGGCTGAGGGCCCTTAAGGGTAGGCCTGTATCAGTAGAGATAGTTCCAGACTGTCTAGAGCTCCTGCCCCGACGAGGATGAGTAGCCGAACCACTCAATCGGTCTTCTTTTTCTTTTTATAGTGTGATTACTCTTAGAATAGAGCTTCAGTGTCTGAGCCCGATCTCTTCCCCTTATGGGTTTATATTTGCAACTCTACTAGAATATGACATGGTTTCCCAAAAACCAATCTATATAGAGACATTCCAATTGGTGTTTTACAAGCTATCCTCTAAGCCCATAGTGCAACTTCCATCCTCCACTCCAATCCTTTCTATTGGGCTAAACTACTTTCTCCAAGATTGCCTTGATTTCTCAATTTCACACTTTAGCTTGTTTGCTGGTTTGGGGATGGTAAGAGTGGGAAAGATTGCGCATAATGTTATATCTCCTGAATAGTGTTTCCATCATCTTGTCGCAAATGTACCTAAACAATATTGGTGAATGAAGATTGACTTAAGAAGTTCCTAGAAAACAATGCTTAATTCTTAAACCCCTCAATCTCTAATGACTTCCCTATTTACATCAAGGACATCTTGAAGAAAAGTAAAGGGAATGATCCTTTTATTTTAAACAATTTTCTTATAAATGAAAAAGGTATTAAGGAAGCAATCTATATAGGCTTAAACCATTATTTCCAAGGAAATAAGGAATTAATTTATGCTAAAAATTTAAGAAAGTAAAGTTAGAATTGGAGAAACTCAATGCGAAGGGTCTTCCAACGTAGAGTTGAAGATCATTAAAGCCAAACAATGTATGGAAAAGATACAAAAACTCCCCAATCAACAACATAGAGACCCATCCTTGCTAGGTAAAGATAAGGAAGCCATCTCTTCATATACATAGGCTTGAACTTCCCGTAGTTCATTATTAAAAGAAAGAACAAGGAACCACTAGATCAAAGAGGGTGGCAGAAATATAAATTTCTTCTACAACTTCATTATAACAACAAAGTTCATAAATAATGTTCTCTTTTTGATCATTTAAGATGGAAAGAGTCGTCAATTCTCAAGGGGGCCTTAAGGATGAAGCCTTTAATTTCTTCAAAAACACTTTAGGAATGCCATCTCTTAGTTGCTCTTCCTCTTCTATTATGACGTCCTTCATTTCAAATCAGATTATAATTAAAGAGCAAGAAATTATTAAGGGACCTTTTAATGCATAGTTGTAAAAAAAACTATCTTTGAAATAAATGTGACCAAAGAACCAGGTCCTAATTGAAAAACATGTACTTAAATCAAGAACCTAGTGATAAAATTAGTTCTTGGGTTCTTTAAAAGTGGCAAGTTTTGAAAGAAATTAATATGAACTCCCTATACCTTAATGTCAAGAACCTTAGCCCTTCTTCACTAAAATAATAAATACCAATTCCCTGCTGTAATTTCTTGTACAAAATCATTTCAAGAATTATAGCAAAATGGTTAAGTAAAGTTTTGAAAGCCATATTAAGTAAGAATCAAAGGGCATTCATAAAAGGAATATAAATAGGAGATGATGTACTAGTTGTATGAGCTATTCAATGGGAATTCATGAAAGAAATTTCCAAATAATTATGCCATCAAAGTGGATTTCCATAAAAATATCGATTCCATATGTAGGACTTTATCAATCAATTGATAGAAGTATTTGGATTCCTTTCAGATTAAAGAGTTGGGTTACTCAATATGTTACCCTAACCTCCTTCAGTGGTCTAATAGATGGAGAGCCTAGACATGAACTTTATCCCACTATCTATTTATCTTATGCATAGAGGTCTTGACAAGATTTGTTAAATATAGCATCTCAGTATACCTAAACTTTAAGTATCACGAAAAATGTAAATGGATATGACTATTCAACTTATGTTTTGTAGATGATCTACTCTGACTCTCAAGAGCCCAAGATAGATTGGTTAGCACTTTGATGACCTCTCTATATACATTCAAAGAACTATCTAGGTTGTTAATAAATCTTACTAAGAGCCATTTTATTTTTTCAACATTTAGTTTTTAATAGGTAAAGTGGCATTCTAATATCTTAGGTTTATAATTCCAATAACTCCCTTTCTCCAAGAATGGTCTTCCCTTATCCAAATAAAAGACTTCAATATAGAGAGTGCATGTCATTAATAGAAAAAGTTCATAAGTGACCAGGACATTAGTTTAATCAGCACATGTCTTTTGCTGTAAGAATGTCACTCATAAAGTTTGTTCTTAATTCACTCTATGTACACTAGTCATTAAACACCTTTCTTTCTAGAAACTTAATTAAAACACTTGAGAAGATGATAAGAAGGTTCTTATGGAAAAGGAGAAACAACGGGAGATTCCATACTAAAGTAAATAGGCATGAGGTCTACAAGCCAATGGAAGCTAGTGGTTTGGGGATTCCCCCTATAAGGTTGAGTAAAAAAATGTTATTGGCTAGAAGATATGGAGATTAATGGAAGCCAAATACATATGATTGGTTAAATTGATCCATACTTTCATCTTGAGAGATAAGAACCTTTGAGAGCTAAAAGTAAGGTGTTCCTTCTCTTGGTTCCTAACTCAAATACTCTATAGTTGAAACTCTATAGGAAGGCATATCAAATGTATAATTAGAGATGGCCATAAATCCTCACTACTTTTTGATATTTGAAGTAGAGCATGCCCTCTAATCCATATACAACTCAACCAACAAGCACTAAGGTGTATTTTAGATGACACTAAAGTAAGGGAATGAATCAAAGATGATCAGTGGAATAATTCCCCTCTCATGTCGCAAATATTTATTTGTTTTCTCAATTACTATTTAGTTCCGTTAATTTTTATTTTTCATATAATGTGCCTTTAACTATTATTTTCATTATTAAACTTTCTTAAAATAATTTTTCATTTTGGTGCTTAGAAGAAAATTTTGTTATTTTTGATAAAATTATTTTAATAAGGTGATATTTTGTAAATAATTAGGGGAAATTTTAGGATACATTTTTTAATTGAAATTTTTAGAGAAAAGATTAAGAACAATTAATGTTAGTGAATACATTAGAGAAAAATGCATTGGAGGTGAAATAAATTGCAATTATTAAAGGAAAGTTATTTTGAGATAAATACTATGTCTATAACTAATAAAATATGTGAAAAATTTAATAAAAACAAAAATAAAAAGCAAATAGACAATTGAGGACAAAAGGAAGAAATAGGTAGAGAGATGCTCATAAAGGGTATAATTAGAATTTCACACTATAGGACATAAACGGAAAATTTCTTTTAAATATGTCATTTAGGGTTTAAGAGCTACAAAAGAAGGGGATTTGGGAGAGAAGGGGATGGCACTCTTAAAGGGGAAGAGGGAGAGAGAGTGATGCAAAAAAAAAAAGAGGCTTAAAGAGAGAGTGGAATTGCATTCCTTCTCAAACCCCTCTAGAAACAATTTTTTTTTATGATATTGAGCAAAATTTTGATGGGAATACTAATATTTTATGACTTTTTATATGTGTTCTAAATGACTATAAAAGGGTTTGAGGAAATACTGTTTAGTTTGTGACAAGTAAGTTAATAATTATAACTGATATGTTTTAGAAGTGAATGACTGAGTTGTTTTTCTCTAATTATTCAAGTTCAAGAGTTATGAATTTGAAAAAAGTATAAAACATAAAACTTGTAGATAAATGTCTATTTTATTCCCATAAAAGGTAAAATTCCCAAATTTTATAGGTTAAGAGATATGGTTAAATTTTAGAAATTGGTTTGTATAGTAGGACTGAAGCTGTTCCATGATTTACTTATGATTTAACTGCCTTTAAAACTGATTTAAAGTTTATTAAAACATTAAATTTGTAGTTTTAGAAGTTTTGTAATTTTTTAAAAACTTTTTTGGGGTAAATTTGTTATGGTTTTAGAGATATAGTTAATTTACCATAGATAATTCAAGCTATTATGACATCAGATAAGTTCTATTGGCGAGAGCTAAATTTGGGGACTGCAAGAACTAAATTTTGGAAGGTTTTCAACATAAAAATTGTATGTATATGTTTTCATAATAAGTGTCTAAAATTTTAGGATTTATATATAAATGATTTTTAAGATATGCCTGTCAAGAACTTCTTGCTTATGAATAATTTTTTTTTATTGTGATGAGTCATTGTGAATGTCCTATAAAAAGGTTGTGTTGAAATTTTATGAAATGTGGCTTGAACTTATTGATATAGTGCAAATTTGTTTGCATGCTTGAAGATGTGTAATAAAGTGAGAAAATGAGTGCCTTTTGTGAAAATATGCCAATTAATGGATTGATTGAATAAAAATAAATGAAAGATCTAAGTGAGGTGGCTTAGGCAAAAGACTAAAGTTAGATGACTTAGGAAAATTGTTTTGAACAAAGACCTAACTAAGATAGTATAGACAGAAGACCTAGGTAAAGGGACTTAGGCAACTTTCCTCAAATAAAGGTGTCTTAGGCAATAAAAAAGGGATATGGAAATGAATAAACATTGATGAAGGGAATATGTAATGAGATTAAGCTACAACTTTGCTTCATTCTTGATATAATGTTGGTGTTTAAGAAATGATATCTTATTAAGTTGTTCATAATTGTGGTGATTAATGAACTTGTGCATTGATGACTATAATGATATGTGATTCAAGAATAGAAGTCATACATAAACCTTAATGTGAAATGTGACAATTGACCTTATACCTTGATGTAGGTGATGCTTGCGTTAGAGTGTGGTTGATACCTTATTAGACAGGGTTGTGTGTGAACGTAGGTAGTGAAATTACTACTTGTTTTTATAATCCAAAATGGTTTTCAAAATGAAAATTAATTTTTGATGTATGAGCATTCACAAGTAAAATTATTTTGCCTTACTAAGTGTAATATTCACATTTTCAATGTTTTTACTTTCCCCTAAGAAAAAGGGAAAAAGGTTATTGATTTAATAACGTAGTAATAATAGTGAGCATTAGTAAGGTCTATACAAGGTCGACCAAAGTTTTCTAATTTTTTTCATTTTTCTTATGTATTTGGAACATTTTGTATTTGTAGATCAATGTAAACATTAGGGGTATTATTGTGGTTGTGAACTTGTAGACTAAAATTATTATTATTACTATTATATTGTTACCAAGTAGGATTTAAACTTATCTATTGAAAGACGATGGGATCATACTTAGAATATTATAACAAATTAACTATTCCTAATTGGACTTAAAATATCTTATTAATTGAATGGTGATTAAATGGATATAATTTATGAACATGTTAAGTCATGTGCGCTTATAGGTTTAGCTCGGCATCTAGTGTTAGTTTAACACTACTCGATCTACCTCAAACTTTGTTAAGGTAAGGGATGATAAGTTTTTATTAGAGATTAGGTTAGAATCATATGTTTGTATAATGCATCCAAAGTTTCTTAGTCGACCTTAATAGATAAGCAAAAATAATCCCATTAAAGAGCTAGGTAGAAATGAATATGAGTGTTGAGGATATGATTATTAAGTTAGAAATTAGCTATATTCTTATACTAAGATATTTGGCATATAATCTTGAGTATACGAATTTAGCATGATAAATGTTAGGAAAACTGTTAATTATACCTGCGAATGATTTTAGGAAAACTTTTGAGTTTTATATATGAGTGATTATAAATGTGTAGTTAAAGAAGATGCCTCTAAGAATGGATGATTAAAAAGTAAGGCATTAGGTAAATATATGAAGGTGAATGTGTTAGGAATAAGTTGGAGTTTAATTAATTAATTTGGATGATTATTTGCCTTATGAATGATCAGGTCATAGTTATGTGTATATGATGTGACATTACATCTCAATGGGATATTTACATTAAAGTTATAAAGAGTAGTTAAGGTATTGATTAGTTTAAGTATTAGTTTGTCATGTTAATCAAAATGCCCTGGTTTTCTTACTAATTGCAATTGGTGATGTTGATAAACGATATGAAGGATATGTTGGGAAGATATTAAAGATGGGCGTAAGTTAATGTAAATGAGGAAAATGCAAATGGTTAATAAAGGCTAAGTGGAATAAGGAGAAGTTAAGGATGATCAATTAATGTGAAGTGATGGTGTGTTAGGTTATGAAAGTGATCAATAGGGAAAAAGATTAGTATAAGAAAAGGGCAAGGTAATAAGTAAGAAAAGAAGATGAGTGGTTATAAGGAAAGAAAAAGTTTAAGGAAAAGTTTCAAATTAGGGGTAAATTTTATGGCATAGTTAAAGGAAGCGCACATTTTAAATTGTAGTTGGTAAATAAAATCTATTTATAGTCAGAGGAAATGATGAGGTATAATGGAGGTTTGATTAGGTGAAAATGTGGGAAGTTAGGGTTATGAGGAATTATTTTTTAATGTGAGAATGTAAGATATACTTAAATATAAATGAACATTAATTGATATGAGGGATACAAAGTGATTTGGAAATGATAAATAAGATTTTTGGGTGATGATTTCTATTAGAAACCCATTGGTGATGATGAATAAGATTTTAGAGTGAGGTTATATAGTAGAAATCTTAAAGGAATACAATGAATGGGCTCGAAAGGTGATTTTGATAAAGATAAATAATAAATTTAAATAATGAGTACAAATATATGATAGATTAATTGCTAAGGTAGTATATATAGGAAGAAAAGATAGGAACTACTGGACATAATTTTAAGGTGATGAATTAGAATCAAAGTGACATTAAGCTACCTTTTTTGGTTATTAATAGTGGATAGGTGGGAAGTATTTAAGTGCTTAAGGATGACACTAGTTATGAAGAAAAACAATGAAAATTTATGGATGGCCATAGGTAAAAGGAGTAGAAGCGTGCATATGTTAAGAGATATTAAATAAATATATTTATAGAATGATGATCGGAGACATATATATATTAGATTGAGTAATAACGATTAAAACAAGAGGTAATGAACATTTTAAAAACAATTAGGTAATGTTCAAAAAAGAAAGTGAGTTGAGATATAAAGTAAGGTAAAAAAAATTATTTTGAGATTTCATAAATGAAAAGATGATGAGGTTTGTTTGAAGAGACAAGTTAATGATGGATGTTTAAAATTTGATAATGGTTTGCATTAAGTAAATATGTTCTAAGTGGAGAGACGATACATGTAGATGGTAAACTATTTTTTAGATGTATCATACGAACATATGGTAATTGGTATTTGGAGGAGAAATAAAATTTCAATAGAAAATGTTTAAAATATGGAAGTGTAAGGATTATATGTGGTTTATATACTTAAAAATAGTGGTTTAAACAAACTTTTAATGGTTTAGGGGTAAAACTAGTGTGTTATAGACTGTTTAAGCCTGATTGATACTAAAGGTGTACTATTTCAAAGGTTAATTAAGGGGTTGCAGGAATTGAATATGAAAAAGATTAAAGATAAAGAATGTGGATTCAATTATTAATAAAATTACGGGATAAGTGGTAGTATATGAATTTTTTATGCGAGTTCTAGCTTAAGAAAGGTATATTTTAAATGAAATTATGTTTGGTCAAAATTGTCTCATAGATTTAGAGTTGAATTTATACTATTTTGTAGTTATGACTTAAAATAATTCAAGATTCGAGAAATGTATTAGACGAAAAGTGTTCGAAATGACTTGAAATCTTGTTCTATTGCCAATCAATCATGCATTCAAATGCGACGAGGTAAATTTTTTGTTCTTTGATACGATTTTATGAATTGTGTATTGTGAGATGAATTTGATAAATTGACTTAAGCATTTCAATTGGTTTTGTCATGAGTAATTGATTTTAAGATTGAGGATATATTGGGAATGTTTTAACAAAAAAGAGAATTGCAATGCTTTGAGTTTGTTAAGATGCTATGGTACGATTTAAAAGGTGTTTACTAGATTTTATTATCAATTGCGTTAAGAATGAATTAAATGCTTAGGTTTTTGGGTATGACAAAATGTTGCCTTTAATATGTAACAGTCAAATTTCAATTATTTAACATGATGTCCTTAAAAGGATTTTTTTAGGATTTGCTAAATAAATTATAGTTTTATTATATATGAGTATTTTTAGGATGATAATTTAATAATTACCTAACAAAATATTACACTAATCCTTTTTTGGAGTAATACTTCCAAATTTTAAGGAAAGTTTATTAAAAGGGGGAGGAGTTGTCATGCCTTAATTTCTTTTTTAATTTTCTTAGTTACTATTTAGTCATGTTAATTTATATTTTTGATATAATGTATTTATTCCTATTATTTTCAATATTGAACTTAAATTTCTAAGTTTCTAGCAGTTTAGTGCTTACAAAAGGATTTTTTTAATTTTTTCTATAATTAGTTTGAGGAGGAGATATTTTGTGAGTAATTGGTGGAAATTTGAGGATAAATTTGGTGACCTAGAATTTATGGAGAAATGATTAAGAAAAATTGATGTTAGTGAACAAATAAGAGATTAGAAGTGAAATAAATTTCAATTAGAGGAAAATTGTTTTGATAAATTGCAATTAGAGGAAAATTATTTTGATGTAATTAATGAGCCTATAAGTAATAAACTATGTGAAAAATATTAAAATAAAAAGAAAAAGTGAGTGGATAATTGAGGGAAAAATGAAGAAATAGGTAAAGAGATGCTTATTAAGGGCAAAATCAAAATTTCTCACTATGGGGCACGAAGGAAACTTTTTAAAAAATATCTCATTTAGGGTTTAAGAGCCATAAAAGTAGGGGATTTCAGAGATAAAGGGAGAACAATCTTAAAGGAAAAGAGGGAGAGAGTACAGGAAGAAAAAAAAAAAGAGAATTGAAGGAAGATTTGTTTTCTAACAATAGGTGAGTGGGATTGCATCCCTTCCTATCCTGAAACAAATTTTTGTATGATGATTTTGAGCAAAATTTTTATGTGAATATTGATCTTTTATATCTATTTACATGTGTTCTAATGGATATCAGAGGAAATATAGTTTAGTTTATGAGATATAGGTCAATTAGTGTAACTATTTTGTTTTGGACATAAATGACTGAGCTATTTTTCTCTAATTATTTCAGGATCAATAGTTGCGAATTTGAATAAGAATATAACATAAAAGTTATAGGGAGCTAATTTCAAGGACGATATGAATTGAATTTGGGAAGGTTTTCAACATGAAAATTGTATATATACACATACATACATACATACATACATACATATATACATACATACATACATACATACATATATATATATATATATATATATATATATATGTATGTGTGTGTGTTTGTGTGTTAATAATAAGTGTGTAAACTTTTTTAATTTAGATCTAAATGATTTTCAAGTTATGCTTGTTAAGAATTTATAGCTCTATAAGTAAATTTTTGTGATTGTGATAAGTTATTTTGAATGTCCGACAAAATATTGTATTGAATGTTTATGAATTTGTTTGATTGCTTGAATATGTGTAGTGAAGTGAGAAAATAAGTTCCACGCATAAAAATATGCTAACAAATGGATTTATTGAATAAAATTGAATAAAAGTGGTGACCAAGGTAAGATTTCCTTAGACAAGACCTAAGTAAGGTGGCTTAGGTAAAAGACCTAAGTGAGGCGACTTAGGAAAATTTCTTCAAATAAAGACCTAAGTGAGTTGACTTAGGCAAATTTCCTTAAACAAATACCTAAGTGAGGTATCTTCAGAAAAAGAACTAATTGAGGTAGCTTAGGCAATAAAATAGGGATCCTTAAGTTGAAGAGTTAACATAAATGAATAAAAACTTAATGAAGGCCATATGTTATGGAATTAAGCTATATATGTGTTTCATGCTTGATATGGTGTTGCTTATTTAAGAAATTATATCTTATTAAACCATTGATAATTGTGGTGATTGATGAACTTGTGCCTTAATGACTATGATGATGCTTCATTCAAGAATATATATCTTCCTTGAACCTTGATGTAAAATATGACAATCTATCTTATAACTTGATGTGGGTGATGTTTTTCTTAGAGTGAACAAAGGCATTGAACTAACTACTTGTTTTTATAAACCAAAATGGTTTTTGAAATGAATATGAATTTTTAATGAATAACCACTCACGGGTAAAAATGTTTTCCCTTATTAAGCGTAGTACTCATATTTTCATTTTCTTTCTCCTCCCTTAAGAAAAGGGAAAAACGCTATTGAGTTCACTAGCTAGCAAAAACAGTAGTAAGAATGAATAAGGTCTATATGTGTTCAAACAATGTTATCTAATGTATTTGGAACATTATGTCTTTAGAGATCAATGTAGACAAAGGGGACATTAACATGGCTATGAACTTTTAGAATAAAATTATTATTATTACTATTATGATATTACCAATTAGGATTTGAACTTATGTATTGAATGATGATAGGATTACGTTTAGACTATTATCATGAATGAAAGAATGAATTATTCTTATTTGGACTGAAAACATCTTGTTAATCGAATAATGATTAGATAGTTAAAATTTATAAATAGGTCGAGAAAAGAAGACTCCAACTAATGGCTAGCCAAATCAAATGGTCTCTTCTCTAACATATCTTACAAGCAGCTTCTAAGACCTAGAGATACAATTGTATAGTGGTAGAAAATAGTTTAGAAAAATCATTAGTGTGTAAGGTGTCTTTAATAATATGCCTAGCAATTAATAACAAACTGTCCACTTTGGATATGTTAAACTACCAGAACTTACCATCACTATGTTCCCTTTTGAACGGTCTACTTAGATATTCAAACTCATCTCTTTTCTTAGTGCAGTTATTTAAAGGGAATATTTAAAACAATTATATTACTATATTATTTCTGAAGAAAAACTTGGAATTATAAAGCAGTGGTGCAATGGTTAAGTAGGCTAGGAACAATTTTTAAGAGGATTTCACTGTGTACCTAATAAGCTTTGGAATGTGCTTGTATAGGCTATGAATGGAAAGAAAGCTAGGCTTATCAAAGGCACTTAGATAGAAAGTGACATAGTAGGAACAAATACAATTCAAGCCATAAGGGTGCTACTTATACAGGAAAAAAAAGCAAGAAGCTACTAAGATAGAATAATATAAGCATGGAAAGTTGACACCAACTTTGACCGAAATCCTTCTGTTAGAATCCAATCATGATCGAATCACGGGGGTAGCAGAAAATAAATTTTTTTACAAATTTCGAGCAGATCCCGATAATTGTATAAACTTGAATAAAACATAAACGATTTAGAAATCATACCTTGTTTGCTATCTTGTTGAAAAATCTTCGAAACCTTTTTCCGAGTGATCAATCACGAGCTCTTCAAGCGTCCAACCTTTGATGGTATCCACAGAGTAATTCTCAACTTCTTTGAGAGGAAAAAGACAGAAGTACTAGCTTCTAAAAGCTTTCCCGTATTTATAGAAAAATCATAAGAGTCTTTTATTAAAATTAAATATCTTTAATTATAATTAAAATCAAATTCTAATTATAATTAATTTAATTTTAATACAATCAAATATCTCATATTTGATCCCGAAAGTTTCTTAAACTTTATAATTAAGTCCAACTTAATTAAATTGATTTTTCTTTCACAAATTACTCTTTAATGTGTGACCCATTAGGCTCCTAATAAATTGGCAATGATTATAAATTATAATTCTAATTCATAATTAGAATTAGATAAATTAAATATTTTTTAATTTATCTTTAATTCTCCAAGTAAACAATTCGTAATAATAAATCATGATTGACGTCTAGCAACATGTCATGATTACCTAAATATCAGGAATGTTATAACAATTGACTTAACCTGTCCATGCATGGCTATAATATATAACTTAATCATTTCATCATTTCATATTCTTAATTGGACAGAGTATGAATACAGTGTCTACTCTTATCATCCAATCATGTTTTTTCTTGCTAATTAGTGATTGATTTATAATTGAAATTTGAAAACACCTTTTTTAAATGTCAATTCACTCTAGCTAGAGAATTCTATAAATCATTACTAATAAAAAAACAACAGAATATTCTCTCTAATTACTTTAGAGTGACGAATACTATATTGACTTACTCAACTATCGATATATGGTTCACACTATATCCAATTACTACCGACTGAATTATCCTAGGACAATTGATAAGTAGCATTAAAACACAGTAATTCCCATATTAGATATCTTAGAAATCTCAAGTCTGAGGATTAATTATATAACCATCATTATGAGATAATCCATAGACACACAAGTAATGTTCCATTCGGGATTCTCATAATCAGGTCAGTTCAATGAACTTATTCTCTAATAAGTACCCACATGTTTGTTTAAGTATCTCCATACTTTAATTTATAAGATCAATTACTTTCGTCATAAGAAAGAAAGAAACATGCGCTAGTCTAACCATTTCATCAATATCCCGTCTTGATGAAACTACGACTAGGAAAATTTTAGGAATAATATAAAAACTACAATTCAAATTTCATAATTATAATCGTATTATAATTTCTAATTGCATAATAATTATTCCATGGATTTTATCTTTATGATTAATAATTAAATAACTAACAAACACACAAAGATAAAGAATGCCCTTTACTAAATAATAATAATATCATATAACTAAATTTACAACCAAAATAAATTGGCTGCAAGGGCATAAACTAACAATCTCCCACTTGCACTAAAGCCAATTAATAATGTATCAAATACCATAGCCATCCATATGTCTATCATGTCTTTTTTGAGACAATGGCTTAGTAAGAGCATCTGTTAGATTCTCTTCAGTAGGAAATCGCTCCAATGTTATCTCTTTCCGCTCCACTATCTCCCTGATCAAGTGAAACTTCTTGAGTACATGTTTGGACTTTTGATGAGACCTGGGCTCCTTTACTTGCGCAATAGCATCGTTGTTGTCACAGTACAATACTATGGGCTCAACTATGCTAGGAACCACTCCAAGTTTAGAGATGAACTTCTTAATCCAAACTTTTTCCTTTGTCGCCTCTGACACCGAAATGTACTCTACTACAGTCATTGAATCTGCAATGGTTGGTTGTTTGGAACTCTTCCAACTTACTACACCACCATTTAAAATGAAGATGTACCTTGATTGTGATCTACTATCATCATGATCTAATTAGAAACTAGCATCTGAATATCCTCGAATTTTTAGTTCATCTCCTCCATAGACTAAGAAAACATCTTTAATTATTCTCAAGTACTTTAAGATGTTTTTCGGAGCCATCAAGTGACCCTCACCAGGATTAGACTAAAACCTACTCGTTATGCTCAAAGCATAAGAAACATCTGGTCTAGTACATAGCATGGCATACATAATTGATCTAATTGCCGAAGTATATGGATTACATTCCATTTTATCTCTCCCCTTTTGTGTCTTTGGACACATACCCTGTGAGAGAGAAATCTCATGCGATATAGGTAAAAATCCCCTATTGGAATTCTCCATGCTAAACCTCTTTAGGACTTTATCTATGTACGTGGATTGGGATAATCCAAGCAACCTTTTTTATTTGTCTCTATAGATCTTTATTCCCAGAATATAGGTTGCTTCTCCCAAATTATTTATAGAGAAATTCTTGGACAACCAAATCTTTACAGACTGTAGCATAGGTATGTCGTTTCCTGTTAGTAATATGTCATCCACATATAGTACCAAGAAAATGACTGCATTCCCACTAACCTTCTTATAAACATATGGTTCATCCACATTTTTGATAAAATCAAAATCTTTGATTGTCTCATCAAAACGGATGTTCCAACTCCGTGACGCTTGCTTAAGTCCACAAATGGACCTTTGCAATTTGCATACTTGATTAGGAAATCTCTTGGATTCAAAACCTTCAGGTTGTATCATATATACATCCTCCTGCAAATTCCC
>JANZXR010351313.1:0-22286 GCA_027575705.1 Erythroxylum echinodendron
TGAGATCTCCTCACTTGCTACAAACTTGGAAAGAAAACAAATGCAAATCGTGGATTACCCACGTTACAACTAGAATGAAAAACAACAATCCTAAAATAATGCAACCATTATTTATCATGGATTCACTGGAATTGTTCAAAACTAATACTTGTAGACACATCCTCCCTCCATAATCACGCTTCACGATCTCAAGCCACGCAAACCATGAAAGTATGCAACCCATGATCTACTGAAGACATGTCCCATAGTGTACCACTTATATCAGATTATTTTAGTCACAGACTTGATCTTCTCTTTCTCTTCCTACATCTACGACCATGTTTTAGGATCGTTTATTAAGTATATATACTAAAGATGAATGGGATGGATATGGGATGGATGACTACAAAATCCATCCCATTCGTCCATTTCATCTAACGGTTGGAATAATTCTTACTTGTGTCATGCCTACAACTAAAATGGTCACAATCGTGACTCATAGCTTCGCTTCTCTTCCTACGACCACGTTTTATAGGATGGCTTACCATCTACTAAGCAATAACTTCATATATACTCAGTAAGTATATATACTAAAGATGAATGGGATGGATGAATCTATCCCATTTGTCCATTTTATCTTACGGTTGGAATAATTCTTACCTGTGTCACGCCTGTGACTAAAATGATGACAGCCATGACTCATAGCTTTGCTCTTTTCCCCTCTCTTCCTACGACCACATTTTATAGGACGACTTATTAAGTATATATACTAAAGACGAATGGGATGGATGACCACGAAATCCATCTCATTCGTCTATTTCATCTAACGGTTGGAATAATTCTTGCTTGTGTCATGCCTGTGACAAAAATGGTCACAGCCATGACTCATAGCTTCCCCTTCTCTTCCTTCGACCATGTTTTATAGGATGACTTATTAAGTACATATACTAAGGACGAATGGGATGGACGATCACGAAATTTATCACGTTCGTCAATTTCATCTAATGGTTGGAATAATTCTTACCTGTGTCATGTCTGTAACGAAAATGGTCACAACTGTGACTTATAGCTTCGCTTTTATTCCCTTCTCTTCCTACGATCACGTTTTATAGGATGACTTACCATTTACTAAGCACGAACTTCATATATACTCACGGGCGTTCATATATATTCGCGAGCGTTAAATGACATCAATATTTTTAAATCATCTTTTGTTTACCTAACTTATAAGTAATATATGTATTATAATAAATCATATGTATTATAAGTGTAAGTCAATTCTGCAATAGCTAAAAACAAAATTATAAGATGATTGCTGGAAATAGGTAAAGTTAAAAATAAAAGTTGATAATTTTAATACTAAATCAAAAATGATAATTTTATTGCTGTAAATAAGGAAATTATAAAATAAAAGTTGAAAATTTTAATATGAATGCTTCTCACTTAAGATTGCTCTAAATAAGGAAAGTAAAAAAAAGTTGAAATTTTTTTTAAATTAGAGTTGATAATTTTAATTCTAAACACGAAATTATAGTTTTATAATTTTAATACTAAAGACAAAATTATAAGATTGTTGTAAATAAGGAAAGTAAAAAAATATTGAAATTTTTTTAAATAAAAGTTGATAATTTTATATACTAAAAACGAAATTATAGTTTTATAATTTAATACTAAAGGCAAAATTAAACTTTTATCATTGTAAATAAGGAAAGTAAAAAATATAAGTTGAAAATTTTAATATTAATGCTTCTTAAGAAAAGTAAAAAAAAGTTGAAAATTTTTAAAAAAAGTTGACAATTTTAATACTAAAAAAAATATAATTTCATTGCTGTAAATAAAAGAAAGTTGAAAACTTTATAAATAAAATTTGATAATTTTAATAATAAAAACAAAATTATAAATTTATTGTTGTAAATAAGTAAAAAATAAAAGTTCAAAATTTTAATATAAATGGTAAATAAGGAAAAAAAAATCAGAAGTCACACCCACAAGAGTATTAAAATAGAAATGCCATGTAAGTCAATTCTACAACGCCTAAAAACAAAATTATAATTTTATTGTTATAAATAAGGAAAGTAAAAATAAAAGTTGAAAATTATAATATAAATGTTTCTCACTTAAGATTGCTGTAAATAAGGAAAGTAAATAATAAGTTAGAAAAATTTTAAATAAGAGTAGATAATTTTAATACCAAAAACGAAATTATAGTTTTATAATTTTAATACCAAAGACAAAATTATAATTTTATTGTTGTAAATAAGGAAAGTTGAAAATTTTAATATAAATGCTTCTTAAGAAAAGTAAAAAAAAGTTGGAATTTTTTAAATAAAAGTCGATAATTTTAATACTAACAATAAAATTAATTTATTACTCTAAATAAGGAAAGTACAAAAAAAAAGTTCAAAATTTTAATATAAATGGTAAATAAGGAAAAAAATTTGAAAATTTTTTAACATCAATGCTTCTCACGAGCGTGACTTCTTAACTCACACTGTGAGAGTATTGAAATAAAATCACGGGTTTGATATTTTAAGTCACATTTGTGAGTATTAAAATACAAATGCCTCTCGCCACATCTTAATTCACACTCGTGAGACATATTTTTACAGCAGTAAATAATAAGTAATATCCTTAAATCTCACAGAACCCTTCACTTTTAACCCTTCACTTTTAAACCGGGACTGTTGAATGTTCTATTTGACAAAGCCTTTTATTCTTGAACCCAGACTCTCAAATGTTCTATTTTTACGCGCGGATAGAGCCCTTTACTTTTGAATCGACACTCTCGAATGTTCCACTTTTAAGCATTTACAAAGCTCTTTCTCTCTTCTCCTCTCTCCTTCTCCTCCGGCTCGTCTCCTTCTTCTCAGGTTACGATTTTTAGTTTAACGATCTTATTTATTTTCTTTTAATTGTTATTATTATTTGATTCTTGCTTTTACTTTTAAAATTTTATTGACAATCAATGACAACACAAAAACATATCCGCCTCAAGTGTATTTAGGAGTTAACATAACCAAGCTCAAGACTCAACTACTGGAGCCTCATAAGGTATGTGTTGGTTCATCTTTACCAAATCTTTTTCCCTCTTAAATAAATCTACTATTCAAAAGATGAAAGAAATTGAGGTCGAGATAGCTCAAACACAGAAAAATAAAGCCGCAGGTATTATATCTACAGTGTGCTATTATATATGTGCGTAGATGATTTTTTTCCCTTCATCTTTAGTTCTTGATTGATAACATTGTTGAATATGTTGCTTCAATATAATTTTCTTGAGTTTGTATGTCCTCTTAATAATGCCTGACTTGCATAAGTTTTGGTTCAAAATGAAAAAGACATGTTGTTTATTGTTAAATACTGAATCTTTTTGCCTATTTCTTTTGATAGTTTTAGTTCGTTGGAGAAAATATAAGGATTATTCAGAAGATTAAAGAAATTAAGGCTGAAATGGCCCGAATCCAGAAAAATAAAGTCACAGATATTATATTTATAGTGCGTCGTTATATATGTTTGTAAATGATTTGTTTCCCTTTATCTTTAGTTAGTAGATGATTACTTTCTTCTTTTTTGAAATTGTGTTCATATTCGTCATATCATATAACAAGTTGTAAAATTTATATTTTAGTATATTGCCTCAAAAAATAATAACACACTTAAGTAAAAAGATATTGTCGATGTCATTTTAAATAATTTAGAAGAAGGTAAGTTAAAAGTAGAAATATGTTAAATTAATAAATATTAATTAAATTGAATAGATAAATCAATGATTAAAAAATATCAAAACAATTATACTGATTTAATTATAAAAGGTTTAAATGGACTAAATTTTCGGTTCAATTTTTTATTTTTTGGTTTGATATATTTTAATAACCCTTATAGTTAAAAATTAATCAGTTTATTAACTAATAGGTAAATTTTTATAATTTAATCAGTTTTAAAAAAAATATAAATACTTAAATTTTAAAAACATATTTTAATTATTAAAAAGACTACTTTAAGCTACTTATTGTAATACAATTGCATAAAAAGGTTGCATTAATTTTTAACAGTAAAATTAAGAGAACAATCGGAAAAAAAGTTCAAATAAAAAATGTAAAGAAAAAACAGAGCTAAGAATAATTACCTTTATCTTTTTCTTTATAAAGGTTAAGAGTAAATTGGACTTTATTTTATCTCATTTTATTTTTTATAAATATCAAAAATAGATATTGTTTAATCTTATTTTTTTTAAGAATAAAAAATTGATTAATCTAATTTAAATTTAATAAAAAATTCTAACTCGTATTTTTTTTTAATCGAATAAAATTGAGTTATTAATTCGGACGAAATTTTGCTTACGAATATGTCAAAAGAAGCTAATAGATCCATAAAGAAAACTCCTTCCGAGCCTAAACCGACATGTTAGGGCTCGAATCCGATCTCGTGATAGGTGCAGGTCCATATACAGTAAACAGTTCCAATTGACGCTCTCTAAGATCTCTCAGAATTCACTGCAAAACCCTAAGCTAGCGGTGAGATAAGCGGAACAGAATCTTAAAGTGGGGACCAACTTCTCAACGAGGATTTACCGGAGAGTCTGAAAGTGAAAGCATATCAGTGTCGCGACTCTCAGTTTTCAGTTTTCATTGAACCGGTAAAAGTTAGCATATTATGCAGAAAATCAGTTGCTGTTTATTTATACAAATTAGTCCCTGCCATTGACCATTAGTCAGTTGTAAAGTAAAGTGAGTCTTGCTCATTATATTACAGCTTCCTGAGCGAAATTGAAGCGCACCCAAATGGAATTTCATGCTGACACCATCTGGTAATGCAACCTTCTGTTTCTGCTTACACTCCCAGTTTCTTTATTTGGCATAATCGTGTATGTGTATATGTGTATTAGTACTTTAATCATAACTCACCTAAAACCCTAAATCCTACCCATTCGATCGTTTAGATGAAAGTAGAAACCACCTATACATTGTCAAAGTTATACCTTGAGATATTTATGACCAAGCAGTATCCTGTGGTTCAAACTTTTATCTGGTTGCTTCTATTTGGCAGTTTGGAAGGTGATAGCAATGCTACTATCTTGCCTGCAAAGAGAAATGGTAAAAATAAAGCTGGGAATAAGGTATGTGTAGTATGTTTATATTCCTACTACTTCTCTTTGAATTATTTTAGCATGGTAAGTGTATTGTCTGAATTCTTTACCTACAGGATGGAATGAAAGCAAACTCAACTCCAAAGCTGAGCAAGTCCCAGAAAAGAAAGTTGAAGAAATTGGAGGTATGTTCCTACTTGCATCAGCTTTTTGTATCTTTGGTTTCCTCCTTGTGATAATTGGGCTTAGGGTTAGTTGTCATTCATGCAGGAGGAGAAGCAAAGAGAAATTTTGTTATCAAAAAGTATCAAGACCTTGGAGTATGTATTGTCTACATTTTGCTTATCGGTTTTGACTTTTTCCCCGTTTTTATTTGTTAATCTAAACTGCTTAGCACTTCTATTTTTCAGAAAATTCAAGATTCCAGAGAGTGCATTTTCTCTTTTGCGTTCCTCCAAAAACATTAGTCGAGTATGTATAAGTGGATGGATTTTGGTTTATAGTATTTTGATAGAGCTGATTGGTGCTAATTTATGCATTGGATTACCTTCCGTTATAGGTTGAAACTGTGAAAGAAAAGCGTCGGATGGCAATACAAATGTCCAAGGCAGGTTTAGATGTTCTAGATGGTGGCCCTCTTTCAAAAAGGAATGGGGATGATGTTTGTGGCGAAGCTAAAGCTGAGATGAGAGAAACTCAAGCAAGGGAAGATGCTGTGATGCAGTCAACAATGGTGGAAAGGGAAATGCCAAATTGTGTATCCGTTCAACCGACCTGTCATCAAGGCACACTTAGTGTCGTTAAAGTTGGTCTAAATGAAATATCTTTGTCTGCAGTTTCTGCTGAGAAATTTCAGCATAAGGTAGATGAAATTCCTGTGCAAGATGTCAATATGTCATTTACCTACTTTGTGTGATAAGCATGGTAGAAAAACTTTGAGTCAACAGTAGGCTGGGTGCTCTGATTATGGAATATATTTCTGGAATTTTAAGAACTGTTTCTATCTATGTATATACGTTAGTATTAGGTTTTGGTCCATGTCAAAGGTTGGTTTGTGATTTGTTCAGTTTAAACACTTTGTGATTTGGTTTCTTAAAGTTTTCAAAGTCTATTATTCTCTTGGAGTATGCAATATGTTACAATTTGTGTATGTTCATTTTATTGCATAAAATAGTTTAGACTTCATGAGTCATGTCAATTTAATGTTATTTATCGTATGATCATTAATTTTTGTATATGCTATAGTATTTTTGCTAATTGTAGATTGGGGTAATCTCTTGGACCAGGGAAAAGCAGATGAAAGCTCTTGTTTAGATTCTCATCAGGCTAAGAATGTTTTGGATTCTTCTTTGCGAAGACCACTTATGACCCCAACAGTGGTTCACGTATTAAGGTCAGTTGAAGTGGAAAATAAAAGGAAGGATCTCCCAATAGTTATGATGGAGCAGGAAATAATGGAAGCTGTTAATGAACATTCCACTATTATTATCTGTGGAGAAACTGGATGTGGTAAAACCACTCAAGTTCCTCAGGTGGATGTTGTGGATGCTTTATGAGTTTAACTAAATTTATTATGTAAAATCCTTCATAAATTCATCTTTTTGGTGTAATCTTGCAGTTCCTTTATGAAGCAGGCTTTGGTTCATACAAGTGTTCATCTAGAAGTGGTGTTATTGGTGTTACTCAGCCCCGTCGTGTAGCTGTACTTGCCACTGCCAAGCGTGTAGCTTTTGAGCTTGGTTTTCATCTTGGAAAAGAGGTTGGATTTCAAGTTAGGCATGACAAGAAGGTTGGAGATGGTTGTTCCATCAAATTTATGACTGACGGAATCTTACTACGTGAAGTTCAGGTATTCGCCAAAGATCACATATTTTGTATTTTTGTGGTGATTTGAAGTTGTCAAGTTTTGCTTCTTTTTGGACTGTTTACGAAGTGTTATACTGAACTTCGACCTTTTTACTAGATTTGCCTTGTTTTTTCTTTGCCTTTTTATTGAAATTTGGACTTTAACCATGCCATATTTGTCATTTACTCTACAGTGTTGAAGTGATGGTATAGTGAAGAATTTTTTCTCTTGATTGTCTCCTGATTAACTGAACACTTTGATTTTATTTCCATCCTTGGACATCTATATTTTCTACACTGGTTTCTGGAAAGTATAGTAATTAAAATTGTTTGGACATGTACTGCCTTGAATTAAATATGGGATCCAGCATTAAGTTCCTGTTCATTTTCCAACATTCTGGAATTTCTCTTTCCTTTATTGTCTATTGTTGGTATTCCCCACTGTTTCTTCATCTAGTTTTGAACCATTTCTAGTTGGGTGAATAAGCTCTTTATTTTATGCAGAATGATATTCTATTGAGGCGGTATTCAGTCATAATCTTGGATGAGGCACATGAAAGAAGTTTGAACACTGACATACTTATCGGAATGCTTTCTCGTGTGATTTGTCTCCGTCAGGTAATGTTTCAAATAAATTTTACACTTCGGACAATATTATGGTCTTTTTTGGTCTTTGCTTTCTTATTTGTACTTATTAGACATAATCTGTTGCTACGTGCAGAAGACATACGAGGACCAGCAAAAGATGATTCTTTCTGGGAAACATATAGATCCTGAAGGGATGATTTTTCCTCTAAAACTTATTCTGATGAGTGCCACCTTGCGGGTGGAGGATTTTGTTTCTGGAAGAAAGTTGTTTCAAAGTCCTCCCCCTATCATTGAAGTTCCTAGGAGACAATTTCCTGTAACTTTACATTTCTCTAAAAGGACGGACATTGTGGATTACATTGGACAAGCCTATAAAAAGGTCTTGTCAATCCACAAACGGCTACCACAGGGAGGTATTCTTGTATTTGTCACTGGTCAGAGAGAAGTAGAGTACTTGTGCCAGAAGTTACGTAAAGCTTCAAGGAAGCTCACTGGTAATGTTGCTGAAGATAATAAAGGGGGTGTTGTTGCAGACATTTTGAATTCCATTCAGGATATTGACATGAAGGATATTGATGAGGCATTTGAGATTCAGGAGAACTTTACTGACCTGAAAGCTAATGGATTTAGTTCTTATGATGCAAATGCTCATAATTTCAGTGATGATGAATCGGATTTGTCTCATAATTCAGAAGCAGAAAGTGAACTAGAAATTTCTGGAGATGATATGGATTTAGAGGACCAGTTGACCTTAAAAAATGACAGCAATCTTAGAGGTCTTGTAGGAGAAGAAGGGGATCTTACCTCACTAAAGGCTGCTTTTGAAGCTCTGGCTGGAAAAACATCAGAGGATTCCAAGTGTGAAGGGGAGAGTACAGCACCAGAAGATTCCTCAAAGCAGCTGATTCATGTTTTCGGGAAGAGTAAAGGGGAAGATAAAGGTCATTCTCTTGGTGCTTTGCATGTATTACCACTTTATGCCATGCTTCCTCCAGCAGCACAACTTCGAGTGTTTGAAAAGGTGAATGAGGGAGAACGGCTAGTGATAGTTGCTACTAATGTTGCTGAGACCTCTTTGACTATTCCCGGTATAAAGTATGTGGTTGACACTGGAAGAGAAAAGGTGAAAAACTACAACCCCTCCAATGGCATGGAAACATATGAAGTGCAGTGGATTAGCAAGGCATCTGCTGCTCAACGTGCAGGAAGAGCTGGAAGAACAGGGCCTGGTCATTGCTATCGACTATATTCGTCTGCAGTCTTTAATAACATACTTCCTGACTTTTCTTGTCCTGAGATATGTAAAGTACCTGTTGAGAGCATTGTCCTTATCCTGAAATCCATGAGCATTGATAAGGTATTTTTTTTTCTGTTCTTGTTTTTGTTTCATACTACTGTTAAATCTGACTTTTAGTTGTTGATCTTGTTGGTTATAGGCTAATTTGTCATGGGTGTCAATTTGAACTTGATAAACTGGAAGACCATGTGCTAACCTTGTGGAATATGTCTAGATTTTCAGTGATAGAACTAAATGTTGGCAAGTAAACTTGACTAACAGTAATGCCATGTGCTAACCTTGTAGAAGATTTTTTTCTTTATATGAAATTTATAACTATCTGAAGATGTTACAATGGCACTAAATGTGAAAGCTACACCATCTTGAGCCGTATCTGTTTGCCCCTGGTAAACTTTTACAGGGTGAATTTGCTTCCTTACTGCTAACTTTTTCCACAATTTGTGCCTTTTTCCTGAAATTGGAGATGTGATTTGGTCACCATAGTTATTTAGAATTTGTTTTTGTAAAATTTTACTAATTATTTCCTCCTATGTTGTTTGTTCTAGGTGCAAGGTTTCCCTTTTCCAACTCCGCCAGAGGCCAGTGCCCTGGTTGAAGCAGAGCGTTGCCTGAAGACTCTTGAGGCACTTGATGACAACAGACGACTGACGCCCTTGGGGAGGGCTATGGCTTATTATCCTATAAGTCCCCGCCACTCTAGAATGCTCCTTACTGTTATCCAAATTATGAGGAAGACCAACAATTATGCCAGAGCAAATTTGGTTTTAGGTTATGCTGTTGCGGCAGCTGCAGCATTGAGCTTGCCTAATCCTTTTGTTATGCAGTTTGAAAGAAGCCATTCTGATGGCAGTAGTAATAACCTAGAGCACAATGTGAGCTCTGTCAGCCAAGATGGTGAAAAATGTTTAGACAAGGAAACATATTTAAGGAAAAAGAAGCTCAAAGAGAGCTCCAAAAGATTTTGTGAAAGATTTTCTAATCCTAGCAGTGATGCACTGACAGTGGCTTATGCATTGCAATGCTTTGAACTTTCAGGAAACTCGGTTAAATTCTGTGATGAAAATGCATTACACCTTAAAACCATGGAAGAAATGTCCAAGCTTAGAAAGCAGCTTCTTCAACTAATTTTTAATCAGAATGTGAAATGCAGTTCTGAGCAGGACTTTTCATGGAATCATGGAAAAGTGGTAGATATTGAGCTAGCTTGGAATGTTTCATCTGGAAAGAACCCTCTTTTACTGAATGAAGAACAGATATTAGGAAGAGCTATATGTGCTGGCTGGGCTGATAGGGTTGCTAAACGTGTAAGAGGATATTCTGGGTCATCAGAAGGGGATAGAAAAGCCAATGCAATTAGGTACCAGGCCTGCATGGTTAAAGAAGCTGTCTTTCTCCATCGCAGGTCATCTCTTTCTAGTTCATCCCCTGAGTTTTTGGTGTATAATGAATTGCTGCATACGAAGCGGCCATACATGCATGGTGCTACAAGTGTAAAACCAGACTGGCTTGTTCAGTATGCTAGATCTTTGTGCAGTTTTTCTGCTGTAGAGGACCCTAAGCCTTATTATGAATCTCATACTGACCAAGTATTTTGCTGGGTTGTCCCAACATTTGGTCCTCATCTTTGGCCGCTTCCACTGCATAGTATGCCGATTACTGGTTTGGCAGATCGTGTAAAAGTATTTGGTTATGCTTTGCTTGACGGCCAAGTTTTGCCATGCTTAAGATCTGTCAAGAAGTTCATGGCTGCTCGACCCACTATCATTTTGGACCGCGAAGCCGCAGGGGAAAGACGAGTAGGGAACCTTATCCTTAAACTGAAGATAAAATCAATTGATAGTTGTGTCATGTTGAGAGAGGCATGGAATTACAATCCAAGGGAATTGTACTCAGAAATTGAGGACTGGTTTAAAAAGAGTTTTAAGGAAAATTTTCAAGATCTTTGGGACCAGATGTGCACCGAAGTACAATTAGAGCCTCAAGAACGCTTTCCCAAGAAGGCTAAGAATGATGACTGGAGAAGAAAATTTGATTTGAGCCAAGTTTGAAACTCCTTTGAAAATTTTGGCAATCTTTTGTTAGTATGGTCTGTTGCAGCGTTCTGCTTTGTGTTGTTTGCCATCTCCGTTGCCATTGTTTTAAGTTGCGAAAAGATTGTAACAGCTCAAGCTCAAGTTCAGATCACTTTGGAATTAATTAAAGTTCTTATTGGAAAAAGTGTTAGTCAAAAATTGATTTATATTGAGCAATATCAACTTAGACCCTTTTCAGAATCTGGGGTTAATTGATGCTACATGAACTCTGATCTTTAATTGGTGCTGGAAATGGAGATAATGTGGAGGCTGTTGTGCATGTCTGTGACCTTGCAGCTGAGTGGTGCCAAACTTTTCACTCAAATGTTCTAGTTGACTTGGTATGTTATCTTCGATTTGGGCATAATGAAAGTGATGAGCCATCTTTCAAACAGCCCAAAATGTATCAGGTTAGCTTGATTTTCTTATTTTTATGCTAGATTTTCGGTATTTCACTTCCTTTTCAATATAATTTGTTATTATTATCTGATCTCTTAAAATATAATTCTAATTTCTTTTTCAAATTTTTAATTCTTTCATGTGTTTTCTTTTATTATAAATGTGTTTTGATTTCATCAAGTGGCCTTTAAATTGCTTTCTTGAGATAAGTCAAAACAGTATTGATTTCTAACACGATTGGGTTAACAGATCGCCTGGAACCATCCTTCGTCCTTCGGCTCTTGAAGTTTACTGAAACAAACTTCTGGACTCTGGACAGTTGACACAAGAAGATATTAACAAGATACAGGAGAAAGTCAATTCAATCCTCAATGAAAAATTTTTGGCTACCAAAGATTATGTTCCAAAAAGGAGAGATTGGCTTTCATCCCATTGGTCTGGGTTTAAGTCACCAGAACAGCTTTCCTGTGTCCAAAACACACGGTGTGCTGAATTGCTTCTTTCTTTTGAGTTAGCTGTCATCAAATCCTTCTTTTGTGATTTATACTTGCATTGGTATCGTGTTATTCAGGGTGAAGCCTTATATTTTGAAGAACATGGGCAAAGCTATCACAAGTCTTCCAGAAAACTTTAAACCTCATAGGGCACTTGGTGAAGCTCTTATGCTCGCTACGTTACTGGTAGAAGGTAACCATGTTCGATTGAGTGGTCAGGATGTTGAAAAGAGGTACTTTTAGTCATCGACATTCAGTCCTTCATGACCAACAAACGGGGGGCAAGTATTGCCCTCTTGACCATGTTATTATGAATCAAAATGAGGAGATGTTTATGTTTAGGTATTTGAATTTAGTTAAATTGATTTTCTTACGATAATTTTAAACAGATTCAACTTTCTTTATCATATCTAAGCTTAGAAAGTTATTCAATTGATGTCTTCTAAGAATTGAATTCTCTCGTAAGAAAGTTGTATGTCTGAAAATGCAAGAACTAAACTTGACGTAAAGAATGAGTTGAATGTTCAAATTCAAGAATGAGTTGTGGGACGGTAAGAAAAACACATGTTTTTTAATGTTTAAAGAACTGTAAAACTTGTTTTAAAGCTTTTAAATGTTCTGAATTAAAAAGGTAAAATAAAAAGTTATAACACGATTAATTAATTAAAAGAATTTAACAAAATGGACTGAATAACATTTGTAGGCCCATTAGGTGGGAATTTAGAATTTATAAAATTTTGGCCCAATTAAATAACGAAGCCCAAATTTACAAAGGCGAGGCCCAAATTAAAATCTCAAATAGAGGGCATTCTAGTAAACATGTACTAACCTAAAACGGTATATATAAGCTGAGTTTCTCTTTTTATCGCTTTTAGAATCTTAGCTCTCTGCTTTCTGCTGATTTCTAACTACTCTGTGTATGTGAATATTTTTGTCTCTTGAGCCGATAAAAGTTCTTGTTTTGTTTTTCTCGCGTTTAACTTTCATGGATCGCTATTAATTCTGACATCCGTTCTTATAATTTCTTGTTTTGCATACTTATTTCGTAGATTCTGATGTTACTATGTTGTTGTGTAGATATCGTATTTAGTCTTCATGTGTATTGGATGTTCTATATGGCCTGTACTTAGTTGTTAATTGCTGTTTGCGTTAACACTTGGAGTTAAGTCATTGTTTGTGTACGTGAAAGAGCTCTGCTTGGTGAAACTGGAACCTTTCAAAGTTTGATGTTTATTCTTGGACCCTGAAATGGTTTAGTAGATTATAACTGTTTGTGGGTTTTGTTGGGTATTAAGTTTGTAATGTGGAGCTCCTTTCAAATGTTTGCAATGAAATCTTTACGGTTACTGACTTTGTAAATATTTGAATGTGTAGTGGCAAGAATGGTGAGAGTTAGTGTTTTGAATGTTGCTCTCGATGCAGAGAAACGTGGGAACCCTCAAGTCATGATTAGTTGTGTGACTTCTCGAAATCAAAAATTTTAAATCTTTAGCCACACTTCTTATTGTTCTTGCCATTTTGTTCTTTGATCTGATCAGTAATGGGAAAAGGAGAACTAATATGAGCAACAGCAGAAGATTTGGCAAGGAATAGAGGGACAGTTCTTTCACTATATCGCCAATTACTTCGAGGCCTCAACTCTCCAAATTTGCCTCTTAATTATGCGGCAAGAATGGCTAAGAAAGCTAAAGTTCGCGGCATCTTCATAATGGTTGCCGAGGAAAAATCGCTTCACAACATCAATGTCCTTATTGATACTGCTGAATATGTTCTCTTTTTTCTCAAAAAGGGGCAGCTTCTATCATTCCATGTGTATTAGTCAAACTTTGTATTTTGCTGTCTCCTGCGTGTGAACGAGATTTTGGGACAACTAGGAACTTTGCTCGTTAAAAGTTCTTAGTTTGATTCATCTGTTAGTTTGATGTTGTAAAAGCTGAGAATATATATTAAGTCTTTACGGTTAGTCTACTTTGTAAGTTCTGAATGACATTTCTTAATAATGACACAATCCTAGGATTTTGAAGTTAATAAAAAACGCAATACAAATTAAAAATGCAGAATTATGATTATGAGTTCTTTGCATCACAAACAGAAACTTGATGGGTTTGACCTGATTTTTTATAATTAGTTGGTCTAATTTGATTTTGAACAAGATCAAGTTTGAATGTCATAATTGGTTTTTTTAGAGTTTGAATACTAAGTTCAAGCATGAGCTTTTATTAGAAAAAGTTGGGTGGCGGTAAGAAAAATACATGTTTTTTAATTTTTATATCATAGAAATTTATCCAATTATACGCACTAAAAAGAATTGTGCAACTTGTAAAGGCTTTTTCAGGCTCATAATTACTAGATAGCGAAGAAGTAAATAACAAGTTATAACATCATTAATTAATTACAAAAATTAAATTGGTTGAATAATGTTTGAAGGCCCATTGAGTGAGAAAGCAAAAAAATTTGAAATAAAAGGCCCAATAATATAATTAGGCTCAAATTCATAAAAGAAGCCCGATTGGCTTGAGTAGTTGGTCAAATAGGTTTACTCAGAAATTGATATTTCAGTGATTAGGAGATATGTAAAAACATGATGTATTTTTATTTGAGCCTAAGTGAGGAGTTGAGCCTATATGACTATTCCGTAGTCATATCATTTCCTTGATTATATGATATTCCCACAAGTAGTACTGCTAGAATTTGCCTTGAACCAATTTAAATCTATTAGATGCATGCTAAATAGAAGTGATTAAAGCCCTCGTTCTTTTAGCCCTCGACTTAAATGACCAACTTATGTCATTGTCCCTTGCAAATTTCTTTGAGCCTTTTTGACCTTTTTGTTTCAAGAAACACCTCATTTTTAAACCCTAAACCTTGTTAGTCTACCCTATCACAAGTTTAATAGAGTGCTAAGTTTGCATTAGTTTGAGATTTTTGACTACAATTTTACACTTTTAGTGACTTTCTTTGTACTTATATTTTTATAGTACGCTACATTTAATTGCTAATGTTAGTTTGTTTTTCTATATTTTTTATGGGAAAACACAAGAAAAAAGAGAAAAAAGAAAAAAAGAAAATATTAACATATAGTAGCAATAGTAAGTGTGGAGTAGTTAGTTATATCCATTTTTATGCCTCAGAAATCATTTTGTGGCCCTTTGCATACTTGGTATTCTATGAGTGCTTGTGATGAGCCCTCAAATCCCTTTTTACATATCTTAAACCCTAGCCCCATTACAACCCTTATCAAAGTCCTTTTGATCTTTTTGTGCATGTAATCATTGTGGAGAAGAATTGGTGTATTTGCAAGCTTATGGTGGTGTATTTTCTTACAGGAAGTCTTGAGCGAAACACTAACCTTAAACTCTCGAGTGAAATGAGTGAATTTCGTGAGGAAGATTCATTTTGAGTCTATGCTTGCCTTTGATCGATAGTGTCATAACTTGAGTTTGCTCATGTATGTCGATAAAAACTAGTCATGATGTGTGCAGTAATTGGACATTCGAATGGCCGAAGTTTGAAATATTGCATGCTTTTAATCCTTGTGATGATGAATTGATAGAATAGATTGGTTATGAGTGATTTTGCTTGAAGACAAGCAAAGGTTTGAGTGTGGAGAAGTTGATAAGTGTGTTTTTAGGTTATGTTTCTGGTGTGTTTTTATGTGTTTTAGTTCTAGCTTATTTGATCTTTAGCATCTTTTGCATTTTTTCTTTATGTGTTTTAGTTCTAGCTTATTTGATCTTTAGCATCTTTTGCATTTTTTCTTGATTTTTGAAGTGTTTAGTTGTTTCCTTATATTATCAAGTATTTGAGGGTAGTTTTGGAGCTTATTTTTTTACGATGGATTAGGGAAATAATGGTTATATCCTCGATCTAAGAGGTTACAAGAAGGTACATTAGATAGGGTAATGAATATTTTAGATAAGTGATCTTGTTTGAGTCATATCTAATTTTGTACTGCCTTATGAAAAATAGGTTCTAATTGCCAAAGATACGATGAAAGGTTAGGTGTCTTATGAAATCCTAAAATGTTTTGTCAAGGTTTTCGTTGTTCCTTAAACATGCTTCTTGCAACTTATTGTCCTTGCCACTTCCCTGGAACACAACATCATTGCCTTTAACCTAAGTTTTGTCTTCATTATTCTTCATGTTTTTCCAAGAAACTTGGAAGTTGTTAAATCCAATTTTGGTGGGTCTGGTTTGGTTTCCTTTTTTTTGTAGGTAGACATTCGTGGGGCTCAAGAAAATGGGGGCCTGCTGTAGTAAAGATCTGGTTTACAATGAAGGGAGGCTCACGAGTGTGACATGTTAAGGGTGTGAGCTTATTTAAGAGATCTTTAATTCACTTCTATTTTTTTATGTTTTTATTTTATGTTTAAAAAAAAAAAAACAAAGTTTTGTTTGATTTTTAATATTAATATATTACCAATGAAAATTACATGTTGGATAAACTTTATGCATATCTACTAATTCACCTTATTATAATGTCTACATCGTTTAGCTTGGGAGGTTAATTACGGAAGAAAATATTCTCTCATACATTATGAATTTTGAATTCTATTATCTATTGAAATAAATTAAATTATAAATAATAATAATATTATTAATATTTTTAAATTTATATCATAAATTGAAACCTAGCATATTATTAATTTTAATTTATTAACAATTTTTACATTACTATTGAAAATATAAACTATTTTTTTCTTGTACAAAATTAAATTACAAAATAAATTTTGTAATTTATACAATTTTAACAGTACTTGAAAAATAACCAATTTATTTATTCATAAAAGTATTTGTTTCCGAAGATAATCTAACACAGAGAATTTAATTTTAAAGGTTTCGATTAATATAGCAAATTATTAATTTTAATATATTAACAATTTTAATATATTAACATTTTTTACGTTATACAAATTTTTGCTTGTACAAAGCTAAATTAATTTTATAAAATAATCTAACAGAGAGAATTCTAAAACCAATACTTCAAATCTGAAGTTAATTATTATTATTTAGAATCACTATTGTATATATGCATTTAAAGGGTGTAATTGACCTTATTATAATGTTATATTATTGCTGAACAAAACAATACATTTATATACAAAATATAATACATGTGTACACATCATTTAGTTTGAGAGGTTAATTATCGAGTCATACATTATAAAATTAAAATTCTATTTTCTATTGAAATATTATAATAATAATAATAATAATAATAATAATAATAATAATAATAATAATAATAATAATAATAATAATAATAATAATTATATATATCTATCTATTTAGATAATAAAATGAAACCGAAATGCTTTGATTAATGAAATATGTTATTAGTGTTAATATATTAACAGTTTGTACATTATTAAAATATATATTAATTTTTTTTGGACAAAATTAAATTAATTTAAATAATAATTTTCATAATTTATAGCTACTTAATTGATTCATAAAAATATTTGTTTATGATAATCTAATAGGAAATCATGATAATATAACAGGAAATCATACTCCTCTTGCTAACTTCAACCTTCTAAATATTGTTAAAATCAATACGTTATTTGCGAGCTTGCAAGCATGAAGTAACACAACGAATCAAACATTTACAACATAACTTTGAGGAACAAAAAACAAAACTGTATTATGGTAAAGTTCGTCGAGGGCTTAAAATTGATGGGATGGGTTTCTGGGGTTGTATTGCCGTCTTCTTTCTACCACTTCACATATAGTAAGTCTTCAACCAATTACATGATAAGAGAGAACTTCACTGTCCAATGATCCTGGAATAGTTTTAATCATATGAATGTTAATATTAGCTTTCTTTCTATCCCACAACCTTTGACAACTAAACATAATAGGCGGGCTGATCTTACCTGGCTGGCTGTACAATTGTTTGAGACTGCTGGAAACTATGACCACTCTTCCAATCCCAAAATCACAAACTGCCATTCTCACCTTCAAATTGATGAATGAAAACTCGTAAGAAAATCTTATTCACCAAATGGAAGAAATAGATACTCCTCCTATCCACCACTTATAACAAGGAATCAAATGCAGGCCAAGGTTGCACGTGAAAAAGAAAAAGATGAAGTCAATTATATTGACAGTTGATGATGGAGAAAGAAAAAAGCCCCATCACAAAGTTGATTGCTATAAAAGACACCATTCAATGTTGAATTAGGTTAAAGGACCTAATAGGAATGCACCAACAACGACATGCGCTAATAAAACAATAAATTTAATATGAGTCTCCTCAAAATATTACAAACACAATGAAAGAAATTCATAACAGGTGTTGCTCATAAAGGGTAAGTGTTTCAATACAATCTATGAGTTCACTAAACAGATGGTAAAATATGTCAACCTCATCTATAGCAACATCAGAATTTACAACATTCTCTTTTGTCTCAAAAAAACAAATTAGTTGTGTGCTTCAAAGAACCTTGTAAATTAGTCATCTGATACATATCAATTGCAAAAGCCTCATGTGCACACCGAAGATGCAGATTTGAAAAGAATACAAAGATATATTATCTTAGAAAGTTAGAAGAATGATAAACTACAGCTTTAAGCAACATTGTTTAAGGACTTACAATATACTATGCAAAAAATCTCCTATGGAAAAACTGAACTTTTTAATATTGTCAACAAATGCAAATGCAAAGCAATTAATAAGAAAACAAATAAATGAATACATATAAGATTCACATAAAGATATAATATCCTAGAAAGTAAGAAGAATGATAAACTACAGCTTTAAGCAACAGTGTTTGACGACTTACAATATATTGGACCAAAAATCTCCTTTGGGAGGACTGAACTTCTTAATATTGTCAGCAGATGCAGATGCAAAACAATTCATGAGAAAAGAAATAAATGAATACATATAAAATTCACATTGTTACAAAATCAAATGTAAACAGAAACAAACGACAAATATTTTCTCACCGCCAACAAAAAACATAGACTAATGCGAAAACATATACTTATGCCTTTGGCTGACAGCAAGGCCTGTAAAAAGAAATATACTAACCGATTAATTTAAGAAAAATAAGATTAGTCATATGCAATTACTGTAACACATAAGAGAACAAGAATTAATTACCCCTTACTTCTTCAATGTGTCCCGTTAATGTCAGTCTCAACCTTGCAAAAGCAACATCCTATATCTGGTGAACCAAACTCACGAAGAAAATAACAATATAGGGAAAATAACAACATGCCATATTTGGTCAACCAAACTCAGAAAGAAAATAACACTTTTAACATATTGTTTCACTAATTGTTTTCAAAATTGTGAAGCTATTTGATGAGATAACAGCCAAACTAGAAACAATAAGTGTAAATAATTACAATGGAACCCATAGATTTTTATTTCAACCATTTTTCATTAATAACAACTCAAAAGAATTTTAGTAAAGAAGACTGCATTGAAACTATTTTGACTTCTATATCATCACCGTCATATATTGCACAATTAATTGAATATACTGCCAATGGAAAGAACCCCTTGTGAATACAAACACCACAAAAACATGTAAAGAGAAAATTCTGAGAAAAGGAAAAATAAGGAACAAGATTTGGTAAAGATGAACCAATGCATACCTTAGAAGGCTGTAGTAGTTGAGTCCTTAGCTTGGCTATGCTAGCGTTCAGCTGACCAAGATGGTACTCTGTATGAAAACTTTATAATTAAATAAACTTCACAGAAGCAACATATTCAACAATGTTATCAATCAAGAACTAAAGATAAAGGAAAACAAATTATTTAAGCACATATATAACGGCGAATTACAGATATAATACCTGTGGTTTTAGTTTTTTGGGTTCGGGCCATCTCAGCTTTAATTTCTTTAATCTTCTAAATAATCCCCATATTTTCTCCAGATGACTAAAATCATCAAAAGAAACAAACAAAAAGATTCAGTCTTTAACAATAATCAACGTGCCTTTTTCATTATGAACCAAAACTGATGCAAGTCGACATTGTTAAAAGGACATACAAACTCAAGAAAATTATATTGAAGCATCATATTCAACAATGTTATCAATCAAGAACTACAGATGAAGGGAAAAAAAAACATCTACGCACATATGTAACAACACACTGCAGATATAATACATGTGGCTTTATTTTTCTGCGTTCGAGCCATCTGGCCTCAATTTCTTTAATCTTTTGAATAATCTCCAAATTTTCTCTAGCTCACTAAAACCATCCAAAGAAAAAAAAAATAGATAGAAATATTCAGTAAGAGGGAATAAGATTTGGTAAAAATGATCTAATGCATACCTTATGAGGCTCCAGTAGTTGAGTCCTGAGCTTGGCTATGTTAACTTCTAAATACACTTGAGGCAGATATATTTCTGTGTTGTCATTGATTGTCAATAAAATTTTAAAAGGAAAAGCAAGAATCGAATAATAATAACAATTAATCCTATCCAATCTATGATTTGTTCCCCATTCAATCCTCTCCAATCTATCATTTGTTCCCCGTTTAAATGCAATTAGTTGATTCAACAATGATTGATATTCAACAGAAGTAGGTGCAATGTTCCAACGCCTAGCTTCGGATGGCAAAGCATCATCCTATTATCTACCTTCAGTTGCTCCAACGCAGCTACGCTTGCTACCTGAAGCTTGTGTTGTGTTGTCATTATCGAGAACATAGTGATCACCTTCTCGCCTAACAATCTTCATAGACACCAATGATTGCAAGTCTAAACTAGAATTGCGTAAAACTAACTGCATAATTGTTCTCTCATTTAGTAAACCAAGGTGCTCTGCAATTCGGGTGACAAATGCTCCAACAACAATTTTACTAGCTCTAGCTTTAGCCATATCAAATAGATGCATACTTAACCATATACCAGTATTAAAATGTTTAGCGTGCACCATACACCACAACACAAACAATTCTACTTTAGAGACTGCATCTTGGCTATCTCCTCTACCAAATAATGTAGAAGTTAAAAACCTATGAAGATCGCGAAGACTAGGGTCCACTAAAGCAGATGATTTAGACCTACTTGGAAAAAAACGCTTCATGAATTAGTTATTTGATTCCAAAAATCTATAGGACTAAAATCATCATGGTAGCCGCATAAATCACTATCCAAAAATCCAAATATACTATTCAATACATCTAAACTAATTACATGCGGCATATTCATCATTCTAAATATTATATTATTCACAGTGCCATCGTCATTAAAGACCAATTGTAAAGTACTCAAAAATTCCAGAGTTAATTCAATGTATGAATTTTTTTAAAATTCAGCAAATCTTTCCCACCCTATGTTATGTAACAATTCATTTACTCGGTCATTTACTCGGTCATCTATTCCTAATTCAATAATAGCTTCGGAATAATCTGACGATCTTTTAAAGTTGCATACCTTAACTGGCTCTTGCGACTGCCAAATTGAAGACAAGGATTACCTAAAATGGGCCTATTATCTGGTTGAGAAGAAGAAGATGCTGACAATCTCACACGAGGCATACTTGATAACCTTACCTGAAACAATAAAATAAAATTACATCGCAATTCTTTAATATAAGGAATGACTAGAATTCTCAAAATAGTTGTAGTGGGAGATTGTGCACCGTCATATCTATAATAAATAGTCAAGTCTGTGACATTAAAAATATGACTACTTCTAATATCACCTCGTAATCCTAAAACATAAGCATCATATTAGTTAACGTTAGGCATAATAAAGCAATTTAGTGGAATAACGAACCTATTTTAGTTAACTAGAATCTATGATTTTTCTTTCTTGTAACTTTTGTTACCTTGTTCTATATAGGTACTAATGACTGCTATTAGTACCTTTAAGGAGCTATCTGAATTAGCCATAAATAAAGACAATAGTCTTACCTTTGTGTATTCTACTGCTGCTCATCTTTCTAAATAGATCTCCAACCTAACTAGTCTCTACATTAAAAAAATAGTACTAATGACTACTATTAGTACCTTTAAGGAGCTATCTGAATTAGCCATGAATAAAGACAATAGTCTTATCTTTGTGTATTCTACTACTACTCATCTTTTTGAATAGATCTCTAACCTAACTAGTCTCTACATAAAACAAACTCCATTTACTTATCTCATGGTACCTATCTCATATAAGAGACCATCTTACATGGAGTTTATGCCTTTTAATTGTTAGAATCTAGAAGAGAATGAAAAGTTGGTGCAATAAATTCTTTACTTTTGTTGGTGGGGTCTGACTAATTAAATTTATGCTAAACTCCTTGCATATCTAGTAACCAACTAATATTACTTTAAATCTACTGAAAAACTTTTAAAAAGCTTCCTTTGTATTGAAAATACAAATGCTGCTTATGTAGGTAATGTTTCCCTTCCTTTTCTTTTCTTATGTAGGTAATGTTTCCCTTCCTTTTCCTTTCTCTGTACTATATATACTATATAGTATATAGTACAGGAAAAGGAAGGGAAACGTTACCTACATATATAGTACAGGGAAAGGAAAAGGACGGGACACATTACCTACATAAGCAC
>JANZXR010351340.1:0-22280 GCA_027575705.1 Erythroxylum echinodendron
GCCTAATTGTGCCTAATAGTGTTATATGCATTTCATTCATGAATGCATGATCAGATTAATGACAGTTGTGACCAGAGTAGCCACCGCTCAGAGCTTTAAGCTTAACGATCGATTTGGAGCCTCGAGCTCTACAGTGATTTAGAGACTCTGGCTCAACGTTTAATGCGCCCTATAAGGGACAGTTTCAGGCGCTTGGTCACAACACCGTAATAAATTGGAAAAGTGTCACATGAGCATTTCATATGCATTTGTTAAATGTGATTGACTGAGTGAAAGGCTGAAAGCCTTATACTTATGTGATTAATGTGATGCTTTGATTATGTGAAATTATGAAATATCTGTGAAATGTTTAATATGTGGGAAATTGTGCTATATGCTCAATGTATTGCATGAATTGAGTGGACCATCGATGATGGTTACCTGACTGAGTTCGCAAACTCACTCAAAATTGCAACATATTTTTCAAGACCGAGAGAGTAGACTCCTAGCTCCAGAGGGACTTCTCTGACCGTATAGATCGTGTTGACGAGAGAGGTCATGGCACACAGGTCGGTCAGCTGGGATTTTTGGGATGACCTAGCCTGATTTTGATGTATTTCTTCCTCTTTCATATAGTATCTGTAATAGGGTTCTTGTATGTATGTACAGACTGTACAGTCTGATAGTGTATAAACTGTTCATTTTAAGTAATGAAAAGAGGAAGAGTTTGGTTTTAAAAATCTTGTGATTTACAATTACTTCTTTAATTATTCAAGTTGATGTGATGCCATGTGGAGTACTGTTGTGATCGCACGTAGCGCTCCCTTATCATAGGATATGTACCGGAATGACCTACGGGCATTCCGGTGCGTACCTTACGATAAGGAGGTGTTACACAGCAGCGAGGAGTCGAAGCTGCACTAAGGAGTCAGTAATATTCCAATTTTATTCTTATTATATTTATTTTCTTTATATCACATCATGTTTGGATTAAAAGCATGTTGTTTTGGTATTTACGCTTCCGCTGTGTTTTGATTTCGGAAAAAGTTTCTGAAATCTACCGTTTAGCTAAACCAAGCATGAAAATTTTTTCGATCCAACAAATAAAACACTTAAAACATAAATAATTAACAAATTAACACAATTTTAACCTAAACACATATTAAATGATGGAATTAATGATTAAATGCATATCAAACTAAGCCCTAAAGTACGATGCAATTCACACTTATCAATCATCCTAACTCATTAAAACTCTCTTTATACTATCGATTTGAGACTAATAGAACGCTCTTCTAATCCCAGATTTCCCTTAGGTTTTGTTTAATCAATATACAATCATTAATTAAACCTAACTACCGAATAGGATACGATCTCTAGATTTAATTTGGAAGCTGCATTACGATGTAGAAAACAATCAATATAAGTAGTAACTTCACACGTTCGAGTTATCTAACCTAAGTTATATTGTTCCTAACGATATGGGATCATTAGATGCTACTCACAAACATCAAAAGTAATGATTATGGATTACATTCAATGTTTGGCAATAGCTTCAAAATAGAACAATCAAAAAATGTATTAAGATCATTCATCCTAAAACCCAATCAAATCAACACTAACAACATAACAATGTGAAAAGAAATTACAATATTAAAATGATAAAATAGCCTAATCGTGAGATGGCGTCGACTTCCCTGTCGAATTGTCGTCAGGAAGCTAGCATTTCATCTCTATTTTTATGCACCAAACATCAATCATCTTCTTCATAGATACTTCAATGGTGAAAAAGTGAAGAGAGAACAGTAGCATCTCCAATTTTTGGTTCACCCCACTATTCACTCCCCCCAACCTGTAACTATGCATTTTAATTGAATGCAAACATTTTTGTGTTTTACGTAGGAATTTGTGTTAAACACGGATGTCTAATTTTCACTTTGAATATGTCTTTATCCATTGGCTTGTGCATCGTTTTATTCATGTTTCTGCTCCTCTTACACTTCGTTTTTCTTACTTCTTGCTATTGGTTTATACGTTGTTGTATTGGTCATCTAGTTCTTGCATGGGACATGTATAGTCATGAGCAACTTTAATTCATTTTCTTTTTGTTTTAATTTATTGTCTTCTTCTTGTCTTTATTTTCTTCTTCTTCCTCCATGAAGACAAGTATGCTCCTTCAAAAAATAGCCCAAATATCATACTTTCGACTCACTTTAACTTCTTTGCTTCCAAATTGTGCCTAAAATCACATATGAGTCAAAGTGAGTATCTTAAGCATTTATAAGGCATTAATCACTAAGTGTAGCATATCAAATGAATCAAAATTTAAACGCATATCAAGTTCCTCCACACTTAGCATTTGACTGTCCTCAATTAAATCGTCAAAACCAAAATCCCAAACTAAAACTTTTAATCATTTTCCATATTTCCTAAGAATAGGTAGCCATAAGTAAAGATGAAAGACTTTCAAAACCTATTGCAAAAACTTAACATTCAAAGCTTCTACTCATGATCAATCAACATTTATCACCCTTAGAAATTGAGTGATCTAGAGGTGGACTTGGAAAAAAGGTGATTAAACAAGATATTTCCACGGGTATACTCAAACACCATTCATTATCACAACAATCCATAATTTTGCATATCATTTCATTTCTCCACCACTAAAAGTCACATGCATATTCATGAATCAAAGGACTTTTATAGGGTTTTAATATCGGAAAAGGTAATGTGAGATATAGTTTGGTTAATATAGCATAAAAACCATCAAGCTAATGAAGCAAAAGTAATACTCAATGAGATATTAAGTGCATAAGTTAACATTCATTCAAATCTGAGTACCGTCAGCCATGAAGAATGCAACAATTATGTTTCACAACATAATTTAACTCTCACACCATAAGCTACATGAACATAGCACAAAAAGTTCTCCATCCAAAACAACAACTGCTTTATATGCAATATATTCAAATACCCAATCAATATAACTTAAGGAAGATAAACTATTAACAACTTTTCATAACAATTGCATTTCCTCCTTGATAATTTTTATTCAAACTCCCATTTTTTTTTCTTTTTTCTTTTCTTTCTTTCTTCTTTTTTTTCCAAAAGTAAAAGTGATAGAAGCTATATCAACATAGGATTCAAAACATGGAATTTTAACGAATATAACCAACCCACATGTATGCATACCCCTACACTTAGACTTTTGTACAATCACATTCATCAAGAATTAACAAATTCTCAATTGCTTTAAGACTTGGATAGGGCATTTGGTTAAGTGCATGTAATTTTTTTTATATAAAAGAAAAGGATAATAAAGCTTAAAGGGGGTTTGTAAAGAAAAACTTACATAAATGGGTAGGCTATTTGCCCAATGTTGCTCAAAGTCAACAAAGAATGCTTGATCATTTTCACAAAAATGTACGTGATAAAAATGTGGTCTCGAATAGAAAATCAATGTAAAGTAAGGATGTATATAAAGGCTACACATATCAAACAAAATAGTGAGACTGATATGGATGTGTTAGTCGAACACAGTTTAAAACCTCACTGGTTTTTATTTACTATTAGTCACCGCTTTTCTAAGAATGATGCACATTAACTATCACAAGAGCATAAGTACGTGCCAAATTTTTCTATGGATTTTACTAATCAATTCACGCTCTAATTATGTCTAAATAATCTTAAAAGCAATAGAAAATAAGAAAACTTTTTATTTTGTTTGTTTGATATTGAAAACCTCCTAAAAAGTCATATGAACTATAATTAAGCTAAAAAAACATGCATAGAAACTAATATACCCCACCTCTACTCTTAAAACTTACATTGTCCTCTATGAAAATCGAACGCAAGAAATGGAGTAGTTAACAAAAATAGAAAATGTGAAAACATAAAGAAACAGAAATTGACTTCCCTTGGGTTGCCTCCTAAGCAATATATTTGTTTATCGTTGTTGGCTCGACCTCCTGTTGCATGCATCAAGTGACATATGTCACATGCTCTAGCATCAATAGCTCTGAATCTTCTGTTTGGAAACCTTCATCATACGGCTTTAAGCGATGACCATTCACTCCAAATGTATTGTCGATTTTTAGACTTCGTATCTTTACTGTAATAAAAGGAAAAATGTGAGTGATAACAAACAGACCAAACCAACGGGAACGCAATTTACTCAAAAATAGTTTGAGTTTGGGATGATATAGTAACATTTTTTGGCCCACTGCGACGTTTTTTGTCGAAATCACCTTATCATAAAAGGCCTTCATTTTCTCCTTACATATCACTACATTTTGATATGACTCATTCCTCATCTCTTCCAACTTTTTAAGCAACAACTTCCTATACACTCCCACATCATCCAAATTCATGTTACATCTTCTGATAACCCAATATGCCTTATATTGTAATTCTACCAAAAGATGACATGGCTTCCCAAACACTAGCCTATACGGCGACATCCCAATTGGTGTTTTGCAAGCCATCCTATAGGCTCATAGTGCATCTTCTAGTCTTACACTACAATCCTTCCTATTAGGTTACACAATAGAACAAAGTGGGTTCCTCTGTTGCTAACGATTGCTTTTGGTATCTCGAACCTAGAAAGAAAGTTAGCCTTAACAACCTTTGCATTGTTAGTCTTAGTGGATTTGACTTCCACTCATTTAGAAACATAATCTATCGTAAGCAATAGATAAGTAAAAGGGAAATTTCCTATAAAATCAATGCCCGAAACGTTAAAAATTTCAAAGAAAAACAAAGGAGTTTATGAAAATTGATGCTTACAAGACAGATTACCTAACTGTTGGCATCTATCAAACGATTTACAAAAGGTATATGCATCTTTAAACAACATTGGCCAATAAAAGCCACTTTCCATAGCTTTACGAGTTGTCTTTTTCACTCCAAAATCTCCTCCGTATGCATACGAATGGTAGAAGGTTAAGATTGAGAATGTTTCATTTTTTGGTACACTTTTTATAACTTGATCTGTGCAGTGCCTCCAAAGATATAGGTCATCCCATATATAATGCTTCACTTTACTCTATAGCTTATCCCTCTGAGCCTTTGACAAACTAATAGGTAATTCATTAGTAACTAAAATATTGACAATATCTGCATACCATGGTGGTGTTGCTTCGACAAAAAATAATTGCTCATCCAGAAAGGTTTATCGTAAAGGGACATCATCTTCTTCCTTTATCAAATGGCTAAGATGGTTTGCCACCATGTTTTCTACCCCCCCTCTTATCTCTAATCTCTAAGTTGAATTCCTAAAGGAGGAGAATCCATCTGATTAGCCTCGATTTTGCTTCTTTCTTTGTGAGCAAGTATCGTAAAGTTATATGGTCAGAATAAACAATTATTTTAGCACCAAGCAAATACAATCGAAATTTTTCCAAAGTAAAAACCACAGATGATAGTTCTTTTTTAGTAGTGGAATAATTCAATTGAGTTGGTTTTAGAGTCTTTGAAGCATAGTAGATAGTATGAAAAGCTTTTCCCACTTTTGTCCTAGAACTACCCATATTGCATAATCGCTCACATCATACATGATCTCGAAGGGGAGGTTCCAATCCAGCCGTTGAATCACTGGTAGGGATGTCAAAAGCTCCTTAAGTTGTTTGAATGCTTCCTTACACTTCTCGTTGAACTCAAAAGATACATCTTGTTGTAAAATCTTTCATAGTGATGCAGCTAACTTTAAAAAGTCCTTAATGAACCTTCGATAAAAACATGCATGCCTAAGAAAAGAACACATTTCCCTTATAGTAGAGGGGTAAGGTAAAGAAGAAACAAGATCAACTTTGGACTTGTCTACTTCAATACCATTAGCAGATATCACATGGCCTAAAACTATACCTTGATCCACCATAAAATGACATTTTTCCCAGTTCAACATAAGGTTAATTTCTATACATCATCCTAAGATAATGGCAAGAATCTAAAGACATTCATCAAAAGAAGATACATACACACTAAAATCATCCATGAATACCTTGATAATCTTCTCAACATATTCGAAAAAATGCTTACCATACACCTTTGGAATGTGGTAGGTGCTTTACATAATCTGCATGGCATCCTTCGATAAGAAAACGTACTAAATGGGAAAGTAAATGTGGTCTTCTCCTGATCTTCTAGTGCGATCGGGATATTAACATTACCTAAAAAGCCATCTAAAAGGTAATAATAGTCATAACCAGCTAATCTCTCAAGCATCTTATCAATAAAAGGAAGGGGAAAGTGGTCTTTACGAGTAGCAGAATTTAACTTTCTATAATCAGTACATACTTGCCACCTGGTTTGCACTCAGTTGGGAACCAACTCACCTTCCTGGTTTGTCACAATGGTGATTCCAGACTTCTTTGGAACCACCTAGATAGGACTTACCCACTTACTATCAGAAATTAGGTAGATAACCCCAGCATCAAGAAGCTTCAGCACCTACTTCTTCACAACTTCTATCATTGGAGAATTCAGCCTACGCTGAGCTTACCTTGTGGATTTTGCCTCCTCCTCTAATAAGACGTAGTGCATGCAAATAGATGGGTTTATCCCTTGGATATCTACAATAATCCACCTGATGGCCTTCTTGTGCTCTCTCAGCATTCGAACTAGCCTCTTCTCTTGATTTGAAGTTAACTCCACCCAAATGATGACTGGAAGAATTTACTTGTCTCCCAAATAAGCATATTTAAGGCGTGTAGGGAGTGGTTTCAATTCCAATTCTGGTGCCTACACATCAGAAGGTAACAACTTCTGGTGAGATTTAGATAGTTTTATAGAAGCCAAATCATACCTTTTTGAAGAAGTCTTTAATGATTTCAAAGCGGTTGTCATTTTCATCAACTCTTCTCCCATTTCAACATCATTATTGGCTTCTACTTCCATTTTTTTTTGGTCAAGACAGTTTCCAAATGATCCTTGCAATTTAATTTAAAATTTTCATGTACCAAAGGATCAATCATATCAACAAAAAAAAACACAATGATCATCAAGAGGATGTTTCATGGCATCAAAAATATTGAATTGAATCACTTCACCATCAAATTCCATCATAAGGGTGCCCTCACAAACATCCATCTTAGTTTGAGTCGTATTAAGAAATGGTCTCCCCAACAAGATAGTTATTGAATTACATGAAGTGTCATCATTCATATCCACAATATAGAAATCTGCTAGAAACACTAATTTATTCACCTGCACCAAAACATCTGCAACCACACCATCAGGATAAGAATTGGTGCAGTCAGATAATTGTATTATCACACTAGTTTCTTTTAAAGGAACCAAATTCAAAGAAGCAGAAATCGAATGAGGTATCACATTAATCGAAGCTCCTAAATCTAACATAGCTCTATTGATCACAATATTCCCAATTTTGTAAGGAATGGTAAACAAACCTAGATCTAGACCTTTTGGAGGCATATTCTTTCTAAATATTGCAAACAAATTCTCACCCATCATTACTTTTTCATCACACCTCAGTTTCCTCTTATATGTACATAGTTCTTTCAGGAATTTAACGTACCTTGGTACTTGCTTAATGGCCTCAAGCAGTGGTATATTGACTTCCACTTTTTGGGAAGTCTCTAATATCTCTTGGTCCTTCTCCTTCTTGTTCAATGTTGTTAATCTGCTCAAAAAAGGTGGAATATTAGCCTTAGTAATAATGAGACTTTCAAAATTGACCTTTATACTTGACAACGAATTTTCTTCCTTTTCTAATTCCTTCTCAACCTCTTCCTTGGTAGCAATCTTTGGTCAAGTTCTTTTGGGACCCTCAATCTCCTTTCCACTCTTTAAGGTTATAGCACTGACATTCTTCATGTTCACCTCAGGTTGGGATGGTAATTTTCCTCCACTTTCTAATTTTAGGCGATTAAGCCTCACTGCCACCTAACCTATTTAGTGTTCCATGTTCTGTTGGCTTGCTTTGTCTCCTGTCATATTTGTTGTAAACCCTGCTATAACTACTACGGCATACTTTGTTGTAATTGTTGCATATCATGTTGAAATTGCAAATTGTTAATAGTAAGATTCTTAACAAGTTCTACTAAAGATGTGCCTGAACTAGAAGAAGAAGCTCCCTATGCTTCTTATTACCTTGGATGAAATCCTTGTGCTCTTTGTGGATGATTTTGGAAGTAATTTTGCTGCCTATTCCCTCCATAATGCAAGTTAGGATGGCCCCTCCAGTCTAGGTTATATCTTTGTGAGTATGGGTTATATTGATTCGAGAAGTTTCCTCCTACAACATTCACATACTATATACTTCCTTCTTGTAATTCCAGGCACTCACTAGCTAGATGGCTCGTGTTTGAGCATATTCAATATACTTTCACTTGTGCCTATCTAACTACAATTTATCTCACAAAAGATTTTTGTTCATCTAAACGATGGTTGATAGATGAAGTACTTACCTCGTTTACTCGTTGAACATCATTGCAAGTGCCAGATTATTATATGTTAGTGGTCTGCTCAAGTAGGATATTGACCTTAAAAGTATTCTTATTACAAAGTGCCCCACCGCTAGCTGCATCAACCAAACTTCTCTCCAATAATAACAGTCCTTCGTAGAAATATTGGATAAAAAGTTGCTCTTATCTATTGTGGTATGGACAACTGACACATGAGTTCTTGAACCTGCTCTCAATACTTATAAAGAGATTCTCCATTATACTACTTGATGCTACATATCTCTTTCTGAATACTTGTTATCTTTAAGGCCGAAAAAAGAATAGTCTCTTCATCTCCAACCAAGTATTTATGCTCCCCGCTGGTAAATCAAATAACCAATCTTTTGTTGCATCTTTGAGTGAGAATAGGAAGACTCTCAACGTGATATGCTCATCTGCTACTCGAGAGGCTTTATGCTCAAACAAACCACATCAAACTCCTTCAGATGTTTGCGTGCATCCTCACTTGCAAGACCATGAAAATTGCGTAATAAATGAATTAATTAAGATTTTAACTCAAAGTTAACATATTCAGCAAAATTAGGAAATGTAATGCATAGGGGTCTTTAGGTTAAGTCTGGTGTAGCCAATTCCCTCAACGTTCTCAGATTTGCCATAGTTACTTCATATTCAAGTTTTAGGTCTACTTCTTGCTTCTCTTCTTAAACTCTGTAGTGTTCTCTCAATCTTCAGATCAAGTTTCTCAATTTCTCTACAAGGGGATCTAGTCACTACCATACACTATCACTCACAAACTTTTAAAAGTTAACAAATAATCAAAAAGAAACAAAAATAAACAAATATATTCACAAAACACCAACTAAAATAAAATAAGAAAATTAAACTATCATATTCCCTAGCAATGGAACGAAAATTTAATAGCACGTGTTAAGTACACTGTAAGATTTACCTGACTCTACACACTAAAATTTGTAGTTATGGTGAGTCAGGATTGAATCCACCGGGAATATTTGGTTAATTTCCTTAACGATATTAACTAATGCAAGAAAAATAGAAAAGAGGGGTTTGGGGTTTTTAGCAATTTAGAAAATAAAATAAAAATAAACTATCGAAAACAAATTAAAACAAGCGATCGAAAATGATTAAACTGTTGAATATATATATATGGTCTGGCTCTGGGTTCAATCTCAGCCATTTCATCATCCTAGTATGTTTACAACTCTTCAAACTATCGATCTGAAACTAATAGATCACTCTACTAATCCCAGATTTCCCTTAGGTTTTGCTTAATCAAGATACGATCATTAATTAAACCTAACTACCAAATAACCTAGGATGTGATATCTAGATTTAATTTTGCAGCCACGTTACGATGTGGAAAATGATCAATATAAATAATAACCTCACGCATTTGGGTTATCTAACCTAAGTTATATTGTTCCTAACAATACCGGATCATTATATGCTACTCACAAACGTAAAAAGTAATGATTACGAATTACATTTAATGTTTTAGCAACAGGTTTAAAATAGAACAATCAAAATATCATATTAAGATCCTTCATTTCAAAAGCTGATCAAATCAATACCAACAACACAACAATCCGAAAAGAAATTACAAGATTAAAATAATAAAATAGCTTAATCTTGACTTTTCATTGACATCCCCATTTAACCAGCATCGGGAAGCCAACCTTTCAGCTCTAATTTTATGCTTCAATCATCAATCATCTTCTCTATAGCTACTTCAGTGGTGAAAAAGTGAAGAGAGAATTGCAGCGACTCCACTCCCCTTTATGTTTTCTACGCTCTCTCTATTTATGGAATTAATTTTTGGTCCACCCTACTATTCACTCCCCCCACCTGTTACTGTGCGTTTTAATTAAAACACATCCCATGCCTATTGAACGCAGACATTGCCTGTGTTGGACGCGAATATTTTTTTGTTTTATACAGGAGTCTATTCTGTGTTTCGATTGTGTCTTTATCCACTTGGCTTGTGTGTCATTTTTTCATGCTTTTGCTCCTCTTACATATCGTTTTGCTTACTTCTTGTTGTTGGTTTATACGCTATCATATTGGTCATCTAGTTCTAGTATGGGACATGCATAATCATGAGCAAACACCTTATTAGTAGCATCATTCGTAGAGAATCTAAAGAGTAAAGTTTCATCACTATGGATAAGTATATCAATCATTACAAACTATTTCTATTTGTTAAATTCCCACTACTTAATGATAAGAAATGTAATCCTTTTGACAATGAAGAATCTTATTAGTGTGGATGCCCATTTTTAACCACTAACCATAAGAACTTCAATTAGAAAGAGGGTAGGGCACCACATGATGGTGTTGAACTCTATTAGGAGGGAAATAGCTCAATCTTGCTTTTAGAGTATTGTCACTAGTTACCTGAACCCAAGTTTTCCTAGTTTTGCAACTATTGATGTCAAGTTAGGCAGTAGTTTAAAGGGAATTTTGAGTTGGAGATGAAGTTCCAGGAGTAGAAATAAGGGGTAGGAATTCATTTGAAATTTTCATTATCTAGTAGATCAATAAAATATCCACCAAATAATAAACAAAAGTGTAGATAGATGAGAGGAAGATGACTGTTAAATGGGACCGGGGACTGTATAGAGGAAGTGCATATAGAGAGTAGAGCAAGTCATCAGCTAAATGTTACAGATGAATTTCGAATCAATAGTAGAAAAAAGAGAATGGCAGACTGTAGAAACTAGAAAAATATTGAAGAGGAAGAGTAAACAAATGAACAAAAAGCAGCTAGTAGGAAGAAAGGATAAGATATCAAGTAAGATGAAGAAATTGAGTAATGGAGACAAGGTTTAGAGAGAACGAAGAGAACACAACCATTGTAGATGCATTTTTCTTAAGTTCTGATTCAATCTTAATTGGATTACAGTTAACTACATACAGGTCTTTTTATAGGATCAATTTTTTAATTAAAATTTTTATTTTAAAAGGTTTTACTAATTTGAATTTACTTGTCAATCCATTTAGTGCCAAATATACTTAATAAAGTTTAATAATTTTGTTTAAAAAGATTTTAACTATTAAATTTAAATTTTAATACAAAATTTTAAAAATAAAATGTAGTTTCTTTTTATTTTATTATTTAATTTATAACATCAAATAGTTTTGTATAATTGTTCTTTTATTGGTTAACTTTATCCACCACCCATTAATAAAATACTATGAATAAACTTATTCTGTAAAATATATAGCCTACATTTTAGAGTTAGAATCAAAAGTATTATGCCCATAAGTAGGTTTTGCACGTTTACAATTTGAGTTTTCTATTAAAACCAAACCAAACCCAATTTTTAGTAGATAGCAGAATTTACAAATTTGAATAGATTCTTCTTATTAGTAAGCTTTTTCCCGTCTATCCATCTCCTTTCTTCCATATCTATTTTGTCCATTAAACATAATTGAACATATTTTGTCTAGTGTTATACAAATATTGAATTTTTGTCACCAAAAATATTTAATCTCTTTTTAGGATATAAAAAAAGCATAGCTTTAAGTTTTCAAACTTGATCATAAAAATAGTTAATTTCCAAATGAATAAGTGATAACATTTTCTTTTATGTTGGCTGTATAATTTATTTTTTTGATGTTTTTTATTTCAAAAAAGTCGAATGCATTAAGGAACAAAAGAAGTACTACTAGTGTAGGAAACCAGTGAACAACAATTATAGGAATAAGCCCAAGGATCAGTGGTGAAAATGCTAAAACTTGCTAACCATCGCAAAATGGCCTACCTAAAGCTAACTACAAAAAGCTATCAAAAAGTGTAATTTAATTTGTTCAGAAGCTTAAAAGAATTACAAATAATTAGGACCCTAACCATGAGCAATATCAACACTCATCTTGTCATCAAAATCTTCGAGTGGGATCAATTTCATGATCTAATTCAAGGTACTTTGAGTGAATTTTTAAAGAGATTGATGAATATTTTGGAACATTCTTACATTCCTTTCCTTTCAAATTGAATAAGTACCATAACTAATCATAAAATTGTGTCCCTTTGGCAATTGAATCTTACATCCCCTACCCAAGTGATGAATTGGAGCTAGTCCCTTTTAAAAAAGTTGAGTTTGAAAAGTTATAGGACCCAATTCTATAACTTAGTTTAGAAGCAACAGATTAAGAGTAGATGGTCTAAGTTTTCAAGATCCTAGTTACAAAGTCTACAAATGGTGTTAGGAATTGAAATGCCTTTTAGTTTGTCTACTTATTTTAGATCTTGCTTTACAGCTAGCAAGAGTAAGAAGGATGATTCGAGACATCTATTAGGGAACCAAATAAGTCTGCTCCATAAGATTCTTTTAGCTTGAGTCTAAACAAATCCAAGCAATATTTTTCAATGATTTTCCCAAAGTTGTGATGCCTTAAGATGGCTTTATCTACCTCCTTTATGTTTGGTTGTAGTTGGGGACATGACTCATAATTGTGGATAATTTTCTAAACTCGTATTGCCAAACCTCATCTACAATGATTGATCTAACCTTGTCATTGAGAGGATTTAAGAGCTTTAGATTATATAGATCTTGAATTAAGTGTAAAATGCCTAAGTCCTAATTATCAAACAAAAAGGAAGTATTTTGACCATTTCTAACTTGTAAATTGATAGCCTGAGACAAAAATCCTCTAGATTTTAAAATCTAGTTAATAGTCCCTGAGTAAGATCACTTACACCTAACATTCCAAATTCTCTGGTCCTTGACGATGTAAGAGTGAATCTATTTCACCTAAATTAATTTTAAGTTTATAAATAACTTCAAATTCAGTTTCTAAAAAGGCATTTTATTTATGATCCTTATTATAATGATCTTTAAGCCACCTTCCTCTTTTAGAACATACAACTCTGAGCATTTTACCTTTATGCCTTGATGATTCCTAGTAGAACAGGTCCATAGGGAGTTCTTCATAATTCTTTTAATGTGTCTAGTTTTTTTTTAAGGTAAAGAAAAGATGCAACATTAATAGGTGTGAAGAATATTGAGGACTAAAGAGATGATTTGTAGTTGACCAATATAGGATAGGAACTTCTTTGTTTAATGGTCAACTCTTTTATTAATAGAGTCAAAAAGTGGAAGGCAGTCATGATAAGATTGTCTTTTATGAATTCTTAGGTATTTAAAAGAGAGCTCACAATGCCTTAGAAATGAAATGGAGGAGAGAGAGCTAATGAGAGCCTTGGAATCAAAGGAAACATAAAGATAACTTTTATTGTTGTTGATGCGTAACTTAAGAAGATGCTAAAGAGTAACCTTAAAGAATCATTATCGGCACCAGACAAAAATTATAAATTTTCAACATACTTAATTAAATACTCCATTAAGCTCAATCTTTAAAGAGTATCTCTTTAAAGATTGAGCTTAATGGAGTATTTAATTAAGTATGTTGAAAATTTATAATTTAAAGATTTTTTACTCTTGTAGCCTTTAAATTATCTCCTGAGTTAGCAAGAGATTGTCTCTAATGCTCCTTCCTCACAAGTAGGCACTTTGGGTGGCATTTATGAAGCTCTTCAATATATTACAATAAGATATTAGCCTATAGCCATTTAAAGAACAAGGATTAGGAATTTTAGGGATTAAGAAGTCATAAGAATAATTAATCTCGATTAGAATTCTTCCAGTTATGAAGAATTTCATGATAGCCCTAATTACAAGATATCCTATTAAGTTCCAAGCCTTTAATAAGAATTTAAGTATTAAAATCATCTGCATATAGGTCTTTGTTTGTATTCATTCTAAAGAGAGCTTCCTTAATCTCTATAGTGTTAAAAGGCCTATAAAGCTGGTATTTTGTTAATAAGGAATGCAGTCAGATATGAACTTTTTTAGCACTACTAGAAAAGACTTTAGGATTTTGAGGGTACCAAGAATGTTCTTAAATTGATTAAAGTTAAGCATCTTTAAATTAATGTCCTCTCATATGGTTTTTTCCATTATAGTTTAGAAATGCGCATATTTTGTTAGAATTCCTCTTTTTGAGAATATAGTTGTAGAAGAAGTTTGTGTTTTTATGTCCCTCCTACATCTAATTAATCTTGTCCCTTTTTCTTAGCAAGGTATAATGATTTTCTAGAGTTTGGTTATAGGCTACAAGAGCCTCCTATTCTTTGGTTCTTTATTTTATATCCTTGGGAATTAGTTCAAACGATTCAGGAGGTTGTAAAATTTCTAATTATAGCTTGAGATAGTTGAGTTAGTGTTCTTTATCTTATCTCTATATATCTTCTTCAACGAAGTTTTTATAGATTTTAATTTCCTCACATATTTGTAAGATTCGTGTCTCTGTACATTATTATACATAACCTTGATAATTACCTCCTTAAAGTCCTATACTCTAATCAAGAAATTACTAAAGTGAAGGGGGTAGTTAATTCTTACTAGAACTGGTACCCATTAGCACCATAATTGGTAAGTGATTAAAATAAAGAGGGATATGAAAGTGAGGTATACTCTTAGTGTATTTAAAAAGTTAATATCAATTTACTAGGGCTCAATTAAGATTCTTACGATTATGTAGCTTGCTTCTTATTTTTATTTCAAATGATGTAATTCCGATCAAATATAATGTTTAAGAGCTCAATATTAATCATCTAATCTTTAAAACTCTAATCTTTAAGCATGTTCCTAGGCCTGTCACCTTCTACTTTTTAGGAAACAATAGTAGAGTTAAAGTTGACAGATGGTTAATCGACTATATTTTTACCCCATATTTAATTTATTAATTCTTTCTATTTTATATTTTTGGTAAATATTTGGTACTTAATTTGTTTTAAGTGTGTTTACAAAGTATAATTGCCTTTATGGACTTAAAGGAGAAAATTTCATATGAAAACGTGACATAAAATAGGGAATCAGCAATATGGAAGGAGTGCATAGCCGTGCACTTTCGCCTGACCATGCATTTTCATGATACTCTATGAATTCTCATTTTGCACGGTCTGATGCACAGTCATGCAAGAGGTCATGCATAATCCAAAAACCTATATTTTCATATAAATTTGAAGTTTTGGAGGCAAATTAAAGGGGGAAGCGATAGGCATTGTTCTTAGAAGTCCAAAGGAGATTTGGAGCTTAAAGAGCAGGAGATGTGGAGTTTTTATCAACAGATCCATCATAATGTAAGATCAAATGTCTACATTGTCAGAATACACAATAGAGAACAATCAAGGAGAATTAGAATGACGATTTCATTATTTTCTATTATGTTTTCTGTGTATATGAATATGATTTTGTGTTCGTTGATGCATAGCTAAATTTTTTGTTAGTATTTACGCTAGGTGAACCGTAGTTGGTACCGAAACATGTTTTGATTATTTTGTGAATGCAATTGAGGTTGTTGATTATTGTGATCCAATTATCTATTTTATTATTGGCTTTTAAGCTTATTTATTAAACTTAAATATGATTTCATACTTAGTAATTCAGAAATCCTATGTTTAAATAGATCTGTGATAATTGGAAAGATTTGATGGCAATCTTAGAGATAAGATGACATAAATCTTTGGATTAGGGTCAAACTTAATAGAGGGATTCATAATACGATAAAGCAATCCTATAAGATTTAACCTAAGTAACTCAGTTAGAAGCCTTAGGATTAGTTGTTAGTAGATGCAAGGTCAGCTGCTAGCATACCTTAGCAATCTCAACAATCCAATTAGTCAATAACATAATTACATAACAAATAAACTATCAGTTAAGGATTTAGGGGGAATTTGATGCCTAGATATTAATTAATTGATATCGGTAATTAACTTAGTGATCTCACAATTCTTTGTTTAAATTGTGTTGCTTGTTTACTTTATTTGCTTAATTTTAGATTCCTTAATTAAGAACCACAATCAATCCTTACACTAAATAATAAAATAATAGCAATTACTATAACTCACCGTCCTTGTGGGCTTGACCTGTATTTGCCAATACTAGCTATAACTACATCGTGCACTTGAGGTATTAAATATTAACTACTCATGAAATAAGACTATCAATACTTTTTATATATATTTGCTACTTAATTCGTTTCAAGTGTGCATACAAATAATAACTACCTTCATGCACTTAAAGGAGAAGAATTTAGATGAAAATACAACGTAAAATGAAGATTTGACGTATAGAAAGGATGCACAGCTGTGCAGATGCCCGTGCACTTCCCCAAAGTCGTGCACTTTTGTGATATTTAGAGATTTTTTATTAAACAAGATCTAATGCTTAGCCGTGAAACTGACTGTACATCAGCCAAAAACCGAGTTCCATATAAACGATGCTTTTTAGAGCCAATTGGTAAGGAGAGACCGTAGGAAGCCTTATGAAATTTTCAGAGATGATTCCAAATGCGATTGTGATCCAAAAGAGCGAGAGATGCAAAGAGTTTCTCAACAAATCCATTAAAATACAAGATTTGACATCTACATTGCTAAAATATTTGATAGAATACAATAAGGGAAATATAGAATTATGATTTTGTTGTTTTCGATTCACTTTTTGTTTATGAATATCTAATGTCGTGTTCACCGATGTTTAAATAAATATTATATTAGTATTTAAGCTACATAAACCCTATTTAATACTTGAACATGTGTTGATTATTTTGTGAATGCAATTGATTGTTTGTTTTATTGAGATTCAATTACCTGTTTTATTTATGTTCTAGTAATTCAAAATATTAGATCATAATTTGATTTTGACATAGTGATTGAGAAATCCTAGGTTTGAATAGATCCACGGTAATTGGAAAGAGTTGATTGCATCCTTAGAGATAGGACAACATTAATCTTCCATATTAGGGTCAAACTTAATAGAGGGATTCATAAAAAGGTAACATAATCCTATAAAATTTAATTTTAGAATTAGTTATTAGTAGACTCAAATTCAACTACTAGCATACCATAGGAGTCTCTACGGTCTAATAAATCATCAAACCAATTGTATAACAAAATATTAATATGTTAAGGTGTAAGCAATTCAAACCAAAATACTAATCACTTAATATTGGTAATTAACTTAGTGTTTCATAATTATTTGCTTCAAAAATGATGATCATTTATTTTATTTTCTAAATTTAGTTTCCTTAATTAAAAATCGCAATCAATTCTTAGGCTAGATAATAAAACAACAGTAATTACTAGTACTTGTTTTCCTCATAGGATCATTTTCATTAATATTAGCTACAGTTATATCGTGCACTTGCGGTATTACAATATTAACACTTATAAAATAAGTCAATCAAGAGCACTGATAGACTTATTCTATAATTATAAGAATTTATAAATTTTTAGAACCTAAAGTGCACAATGTAGCTGTATCTAGCACAGGTAAGTACAGGACGATCCTATGAGGATTATAAGTACTAGTAATTGCCTCTTTCCTATTATCTAAAGCGTTGAATCATATTACAAATTTAATTAAAAATTAAAATAAAAAATAAAAATAATATTGAAAACAATAATGAACTCAGGCAGAGGAAATATTATGAAAAGTCTATATCAAATAAATACTACCTAAGTGATGAATCCTCTTAAGAATTCTTAAATATTAACCTTTGATCATGACTGTGGTATCTCCTTTCTTATATTATTATGCTTCTCAAGACTACTAATAACTAATCCATTAGTTGATTAATAGAAATCTCTTTCTAGTTAAAACCCCTAAGATTGTATTATTGATTCGTGAATTTCACCATTAGGTTTGTCCCTAATCCAGAGGATTTATGTTGACTTATCCTATGTTTGTATACAACTCCTTCAAATTATGGTAGATCTATTCATATAAAATGATTTCTCAATCTCAATCATATGAAATCAAATGATAAACTAATATTCTAGATATATTAGAATAAGAATATATTGCATAATTGAATCTCAATAAACCAATTAATAAAATTGCATTAAACAAAAGATCAAATCATATTGTTATCACAACTTAGGGTTCATCACTCCTGAGCAATAAAAAAATTATTTCCTACTCATAGATATCAAAACCAGAGAAAAATATTCAAAAGAACAACTAGAAAAAAAAGAAATCATAATTTTAAATCTCACTTTTTCTTGGAATGGATCTTCTTGCAATTTGGGTTAAATGTTGTTATCTATCAGATCTTGTGACATATTCTTCATGTTTTCCTCATCCTGTATTCAGAATTTTCACCTCTCTATGTTTCTTACAGCTCAAAATTACTTCTAAACTCGCCTCCTTCCTATTTTCCCTCTGTTCATTTCCTTATATAGGTAAAAACTATGGTTTATAGGATATACATTATCATGTAGGTGATAGTGTATCTCAAAAAATACCAAACATTTTTATTTTATATAGGCACAGAGACTTACATGGTCAACATATATAGGATTGTAACTTCACACTACTAGAAACAATATTCTTCAAATCTCCACATGTTTCTATAGAGTTACACAGTCACTGTACAAGGTCGTGTAGGTCCAAATTGCTTCAAATCTTCGTTCCATACTATAATTTTATCTGAATTGTTCTCCTTTTGGTCCAAGAAGGAAATTATCACCTACAAACACACTTGAAGTGAATTAAGTTCCAAAGATACTATAAACTTATTAAATCCAGTTTCTTAAATAAGTCACATGGCATTAAGTTAATGCTAGCCCCCAAATCAACTAAGACTTTCTCTAGTAAACAAAGTACCAATAATGCAAGGGATAGTAAAACTTCATAAATATTTAAGCTTCTCTGGTAACTTGTTTTGTAGGATCACTAACCATTCCTCGTTTAACCTGACTGTAGCCAATTCCTCTAACTTCTTCTTTATTAGATAATAGCACCTTTAAATATGTTACGTACTTAGGCATCTGCGCTAAAGTTTTAAGTGGTAAGTTTATGTGAAATTATTTCAATAGCTCGAAGAATTTATCGAATTGCTCATCGATGTCATCCTTCTTCAACTTTGCTAGATATGGTATAGTGGGTTAGAATTCTTTAATTTTAGGAGGATGCTCTATATCTTTGGTATTCTCTTGACTCTTCTTATGATCCTCCTCTTCCTTTCATGTTCTGTTTCTTCCTGTAACTCCTTTTTGCTTTTAAGTGTGACTACCTTCATATGCTCCTTAGGATTTAGTTTAGCAATACTTAGCAGATCCCCCTTTTTCATTTCAGCAAGGATCGTTGCCAGTTGGTCGAGTTAAACCTCTAAGTTATGTATGGAAGTTTGTTTTCTTTAATGTTTTTCCCTTGATTCCTGAATGAATTCTATTATCATTTCATCGATACTAGGCTTTTTGGGTTGTGATGCTTGCTGTTGGAATCCTGGTTGAGAATTGTTCCTTATCTAGCCTTGATTTACCCATAAAAAGTTTGGGTAATTCCTCGAACCAAAATTGTATATAATACTGTATGGATTATTTTAAGGTCTTAAAGCATTCCCTAAATAGTCCATATATTTGGGCTGAACTGATTCACACTCTTGTCCTTGGTGTTCTATCCTACACACTTCACATTACATCACTTGACCTTGTGGAGCCATTGTAAATTTCTATATATTTATACTTAAGGGTTCAACTTAGTTCACCAACTGTGCCACTGTATCCACTTCATACACTCCTACCAACCTATTAGTTCATGCTCTAGATAAGCACCACTGATAATCGTTCATGGCCATATCCTCTATAAGGTCTTGAGCCACCTCTTATGCCTTGTTGTTAAGCATCCCTCCAGTTACCACATCAACAGAGTACCTAGTGCTTTGACTGAACTTATTAAAACATTTGGATTTGCATCCACAACTGTAGTCCATAGTGTGGGCATCATCTCAACATCTCCTTGAATCTCTCCTAGATATCATATAAAGATCCCATTCAGCTTGGAAGTACAAGAAATCATTCCTCAGTTTCACAATCTTCGCTAGTAGGAAGTACTTTTAAAAAAATTTCTTTGCCTCTTTTTCTCATGTAGTCAATAAAGAGCGTGGCATGGAGTTTAGCCATTTCTTAGCCTTTCTTTTTAAGGAGAATGGGAATAGACTCAGTCTAAAGGCATTGTCATTAACTCCATTAATCTTAAAGGCATTACAGATCTCCAAAAGATTAGAGACGTGAGTGATGGGGTCCTCATCTCGGAGTCTAACAAATTAGACTGACTATTGCACCACCTGCATGATGCTTGATTTTATCTCAAAGTTGTTAGCTTCTATAGTCTTTACGTTGTTGGACTCTTCACCAATTAAGTTTCATCTAGTATAGTTAAGCATTGTCCTCGGTTGGCCAGCCATGTTGTACGATTTTTCAGTGTCTACTTGAACACCCAAGTCTTCTATTTCAATAATCCATCTCAAACTCCTCCAGTTGAGTCTATCAAAGATTCCTGCGGGCTATTTTTTAAATCTTTGGATTTGTGACTATTAAGCTCTCAAATTTGCTTCAGGTTATAAACTAACCAAGAGTCCAATTCTACAAAAAAAAAAAGAAATAAAAATAAGTAAATAAAATAACATAAAATAACATAAAATAAAAACAAGAATAAAGTTGAATAAAATAAAATAACTAAAGTAATAAAATCTAAGTGTTCCTAATATTGTTGTCCCCAACAAAAATGCCAAAAACTTGATTAGTCATTTATATACCAATATTTTAATTAACTGTAAATGCACGATGTAGTTGTAGCTAGCACATGCATGTATGGGTTGATCCCACGAAGACAATAAATACTATTAATTACTCATCTCCTATTATCTAGCCTACAAATTGAATATTTGATTTTTAATTAAAACTAAAACTAAAACAAATAAAATAAAATGGGAAACAATAATGAACACAGAAAACTAAGGAAATTACTTGGAAAACTCAATATCAAAGATTAGTGTCTAGGTGATGAATCCCCCTAAAAATCATTAAATAGTTAATATTTTATCATGCAATTATTTTGTTGATCATTATAATTTAAAAATTCCTATCTTATGTTAATGACTCTTTTGAGACCACTAATAACTATCCATAAGGTGTTTATCCAAAATCTTTTCTGGTTAAAGTTCCTATGATTGCATTATAGATTTATTAATTTTGCTATTAGGTTTGACCATAATCTAGAGGACTTATGTCGAACTATCTCTACCTTTACAATCAACTCCTTTCAATTATAGTAAATATATTCATACACAGGATTTCTCAATCTTTATTATATGAAATCAAATCATGTACTAATATTCCGAATCTATTAATACATAAAACACTTAATTGAATCACAATAGATCAATCAAAATAATTTCATTAAATAAAAGAATCATGACCTATTACTATCCTAAATAGGTTTCATCACACCTAGACACTAAACATGTTTAGTTACACATAATAGAAAACAAAATCAAAGACAAACAGGAATTATAAAGAAATTATAATTTTAAATCTCCCTTTCTCTTCTATTGAATTTTCTTGCAAGTTAAGGTTTGATGTTGTAGTCTATTAGATCTTTGGAAGATTTCTTATCATTCTTCACATCTCTAAATCAATATTGTCCCTTCTTTAATCTTTTTTCATGGTGGGCCCCGATTCCTTTTTTTTACTAAATAAGCATGTGTTCAGTTTATTTTGAGGTTGAGTTTGATTAATTTTGTTTTGGTTAGGAATTAATTAGAATGTCTATGGGTGAAGAAGTTTATTCCTTAGATTGATGGAATTAAAAGGAGAAATTAAGATTAAGTTAAAGAATTTTATGGTGTTAGTTAAATTAAAAGAACAAGATTGTATAAGGACAATTTGGGAAGAGCACTTAAGTTGTTAAAGGTTAAGGCTTATAAGGAGGGGTACTTAGGTCATTTTAGCTTCTTTTAAAAGAAAGAAAGAAAGAAAAGCATTGTTTTGTCTTGTTTGAAAGAAGACAACGA
>JANZXR010351361.1:0-22278 GCA_027575705.1 Erythroxylum echinodendron
ATACTGTTTCAGTATAATATGTGAATCTTCTAACAATTCTAAATATGCATCTTGAAGTTCATTAAAGTTAGAAGTTATCTCCTTGTCACCTTCTTTTTCAGCTACTAAGCATATATTTGCTTGTTCTGATGCTTCTGAATCAGAATTAGATTTGGATGAATCTAAATCTCAGCAACGGACATTCAGACTTATAGTGTCTTGGTTTGTTGCACTCATAGCAAATGATAGAGGTTTTCTCATTCTTGACGTCTTCTTTGCTATTTTTCTTAAAAGAAAAATTTTTGCTTTCTTTTGCTTTCTTTTTTCACATCCTTCTGATCTTCCTCGAAATGAAAGATAATTCGTCATCATTTTCATTTGAATCACGATCAGACTCAACGGTATCACCTTTCTTGACTTCTTCGATCTCTAATGCTTTTGACGAAGAACTTTTATTTCTCTGAGTCTTTTGATTTTTCTAACCAGCCTTTAATGCTATGGATTTATCTCTCTTAGGTTTGTCTTCAACATCCAGTTCTACTTCATATATCTTCAAATAATCAAGCAATTCGTCTAGCTTTAGTTTCCTCAAGTCCTTAGCTTCTTGTATAGCAGTGACTTTGGGTTTCCATCTTCTTGGAAGACTTCGGAGAATCTTCCTCACATGGTCTTGATTATCGTAGATTCTCCTAAGAGCTTTAAGTCCAATAACGATAATTTGAAATCGTCCAAACATCTAATCAACAGTCTCATCTTCCTGCATTTTAAACAGCTCATACTGGTGTACAAGAATACTGATCTTGGACTCTTTCACCTGGTTTGTGCCTTCATGTGAAATGGATAGAGTGTCCCACATCTCCTTCGTAGTCTCACATCTATGAACTTTATCATATTCACTTCTGCTCAATGCACAACTCAGAAAGAACTTGGCCTTTGAATTTAATTGAAATCTGGCTTTGTGATCATCTGTCTATCTATTGCGAGGAATGACATTTCCTTCATCATCTACTAGTTCGTATGGTCCATTCTCGATGATATCCCAAAGATCAATGTGTGTGGATTCTATGAAGAGCTGCATCCTGTCCTTCCAATAATGATAATCTTCACCATTGAACGCAGGAGGTCTTATGACGGAGGCACCTTCAGCTATAAAAACATTTGATTCTGCCATGGATCTTTGTCCTCACTTTGTAAAGGTAGTTTTAGAAAACTGAGATCTGATACCAATTGAAGTAAATCACACATTAGTATAGACTTTACGTACAAGAAACTCGATACATAAGGAGGGAGGTTGAATGGTGTGTCCTTTTTGTGAATATAAAATATTGCTAAGAACTTCGCTTTCTTTTTAAGAAGATATCACAAAATTTATACAAAAATTATTTACGTATTTAAATCACAAATAACTTCTATATGATTGTTTAATAACAAAATAAACTAAAGTAAAGGATAGAGGATAGACGCTGCGATTTTTATACTGGTTCACCCCAAACTGTGGGCTATATCTAGTCCTCAGAGTTCATCTGAGTATTTGACTATACTCCAAATAATTACAAGTATTCTTTCTTCCCTTCCAAAGCCTCTCTCTTACAAAGTATTCTTTCAGCTATACTTAATAGTATTTGCTTTAAAAATTTGGAGATATTATTTATATAGTGAGACATTTCAGATATTTACTGATCATAAAAGTTTAAGATATTTGTTAAATCATAAAGAATTGAATGAGACAACGACAGCGGATTGAATTGCTGAAAGATTATGATTTCACAATTGAATGTCATCCTAGTAAAGCTAATGTGGAAGTTGATGCACTAAATAAGAAATTCAATAAAAATATGGTACAAATTCAGACATTGAGGTTACCAAACCTAGTACAATTGAGAGAATAGAATGTTGAGCTAAATTTGGGGCAGAATGAAGTACTGTTAACTATATTGAAGCTAAGGCAATGTTACAAGAAAGGATCAGAAAAGCCCAAAGTAAGGGTCTAGAATTTGTGAAGATTATTGAGAAGTTGAAAGTGAATCCGAATTTTGGGTTTGAATTGAGAAATGAGACTTTGTGGGTGAAGTATAGATTGTGTGTACCCGATATTGGGGATCTGCAAAAAGAGATTTTGGAAGAAGCACATATGGTACCACCAAGATGTATAATACGCAAAAACAACATTTTTGGTGGCTAGGAATGAAGAAGTAAGTGGTCGAATATGTTATCAAATGTTTGAATTACCAATAGATTAAGGTAGAGCATCAGGCTCCGGTTGGAAAGTTACATTCATTGCCTATTCCGGAGTGAAAATGGGAGAGAATCATTATTGATTTCACTAAAGGTTTGCCGAGGACTTCGAGGCAACATAATGCCATATGGGTCATCGTTGATATATTGACGAAGTCGACCCATTTTTTACCTGTGAGGGAGAATAATACACTGGATCAGTTATCTCAGAGGTATGTGAATGAAGTAGTGAGATTACATGGAGTCCCAATGTGTATTGTATCAGACCGAGACCCCAAATTTATCTCAAGATTTTGGGGTATTTTACAGACATCATTAGGTTCGAGGTTAAACTTTAGTACAACATTTCATCCTTAGACAGATAGACAAAGTGAGAGAACTATTAAGATTGTTGAGGATATGCTGAAAGCTTTTATTTTAGAATTCCAAGGAGCATAGGATCAGTATATGGCTCTAATTGAATTTGCTTATAATAATTATTATTACAGTAGTATCGATATGGCACTATATGAGGCATTATATGGTAGAAAGTGTCATTCAACTTTGTACTAGGATGAAGAGGGGCTAAGGATTGTTGAAGGCCCATAAATGATTCAAGATACTGTCGATATGGTTGAATTGATCCGAAATAAAATTAAAACATTGTAAGACAGGCAAAAGAGTTATGTGGATCTACACTAGATGGATATGGAGTATCAAGTAGGAGATAAGGTGTTTTTAAGAGTATCACCTTGGTGAGATGTGCTAAGATTTGGTAAAAAGGGTAAGCTAAGCCCTAGATACATTGGTTTATATGAGATTATTGAGAGAATTGGACATTGGCTTATAAGTTAGCACTACTTGCTAAAATAGCTCAGATACACAATATGTTTCATGTCAGTATGATCAGGAGATAACGGTCTGATCCCACACACGAGATAACGGTCTGATCCCACACACGTGTTGCCAACTCAAGAAGTTGAAGTTGCAAGTAATTTGAGTTATATTGAGGAACCGGTCAAAATAGTGGACTATCAAATGAAGCAGTTGAGAAACCAAATGATCCCACTGGTGAAAGTCTTTGGAGGAATCATTCGAGTGAAGAAGCCTCATAGGAAACAGAGGAGAAACATGAGGAAACAATACCCCCATCTATTTGATCAATCAGGTAAGAATTTCGAGGACAAAATTTCTTAAGGAGGAGAATTGTAATGTCCTATTTCCCTATACTAAGGGTTAGGAGCCTGAACCACTGTATATGAGAAATAGTGTTCAAAAAATTATGAGGTGCATTACATTTACATACATATCATTAGCATACAAACATGAATTATGATTTTTTTATACATTGTCAATACTGTATAGGCACTTAATTGACATATTTCGGAGTATGAACGATTTAAAATGATTATGATGTGAATTGTGAATATTTTTATGCCTTGAATTTTGGTCTGATGGTTTCGATTATGAATTTAGAATTTATTTGTTAAATTTTGGATATTTTTAAATTTATGTGTATTTTTGGACTAGAAAAATGTCAAGTGGCAAGACGAGTTGATAAATGGCAATAGAAATAAATGACAAGTAGCATTAGGATTAATTAACAAGTGGCAAAGAAAATTAGGTGATAAGTGGCTTGAAGATTGTGAGATAAATGAACTAGTTATTAAAAAACCAATGGGGAACCATATGAAGATGACAAGAGGCAAGTGACAAGTGTCACAACACTTGCCACTCACCACTCATCACTCACGATATGCATATTGAAAAACTAACTTTTATTTTCTTTCATTTTGTTTCTACAAGCTTATCTTCTTCATTTTCCCTCTTCTTCACTCACGAAACTCACTCTCACCCCACGATCTTGAGTTTTTGCCACCATCTTTGACCTTAATGCTACAATAACTAGTTGTCTTCTTCATCTTTTTATTGAAAACCTAGCCTATTCTACCTTGAAAGATGATGATCATGCAAGTGGATGAGCTAGGGTTACTTGATAATTTGAGAAGAGTTTTGAGCTAAACAAGTATGTACAATCTTTATATTCATGTTTTATTTCAATAGAAGCATTTATGATGATCATTAGGGATTATTGATAGTGAAAATGGTGTTGATGATGAGTGCTGGAAAATTTGATGAATGAATGGATATAAATATGTTCTATTTTTAGATGTATAAAAAACTGAATCATTGGTTATTATAGAGACGAATTAGATTAAGTTTTAAAGCTAAAGAAAAGGCTAGTTCAGTGTTCTTGAAATGATAAGAACTAGGCTTTATGTATGGTAATGGATAATGATGTTGTGTTCTGTTTTTATATAAATGATAAATCATAGTTTATGGATGATGTTGAGATAAAATTGAGGTAAAAATTATGAGGATGTGAAGTCTAAATCATGAACTATGCATAAGATGAGTTATATGTAACATGAAAGAGTTAAAATTTGAAAAACATGGAAGAATTTACAGGATTTCTCGGATTAAATGCAAGGAAAGGGTTGGAAATTCGTAGATGGCCTAACCCATAATTATGGGAAGTCCTCCACGATCGTCGAAAAGGCCATAAACGTGAGTTCTTCTCTTTTGATTGATGTTTGAACCACTTAATGATAATATACTTTCCTATGGTGTATTTAGACTTAAAGGAGGCTTGACATGAACCTAGTTTGATGTTGAATAAGTTGATGAAGTGCTTGCTATGCTTAGGTTGATAATTGAGGTTATAACATAAGAATGGATTGACGATATTAATGTAAATAGTCTAGAAATTTATGAGTATTATATGAATGAAGGTGTTTTTAGGAAAGTAAATGTGATCTAAAGAAAGTGAGTAAGGTATATTAGGTATAAATGAATGAAAAATTTGATATTATATGATTATCGCGCTAACAAAACGGATTGGAGAATATGTGAATGATGAATGTACAATTGATGATATTAGAATAATCAAGTATATTTGAGGTATAAACCTTAAGTGCAAGCTAGACATATACAAGTTATAATGGTTCGAATGATCAAGACTTATGATCAAGGACACATACCCAAGAAAGTCATTGAGCATGCATTGTACATAATACATATACATATGTGTATAATTGAATACTTATGTGAATGATCAATTTAGTAATGTGTGTATTGCATGGTTTAGACGCTCAAGTCGAATGCCAGCATCCAGATGTTGCCGGTTCATCGAGGCAATAGCTCTCTGGAGCTTACAATGAGTTGACCTAGATGTTACTCACTAGGATTGATTTGTTCTGTTTAAATTTCAGTTATTGAACTGTGAATGATCTGATCGTGATAATTCTAGACATTTATGGTCTGAGAGTTTGATAATTGAGATTGTATTGGAAGTGTTTCATAATTGAATGTGAATATGAAAGAAATATGTGTACTCAACAAATATGTTGAATGCTGGACTTAGGTCTAATGAATATGAAAAATGATTGTTTCTAAAATGAATGAAAGTTATTGAAAGTGTAATATATGAATTGATGCATTTCATTACATGATATGCATGATCAGATAAGGGAAGTTGTGATTGGAGTAGCTAGTGAAAAAGAGCTTAAAGCCAAAAATGTGTATAAAGAGCCACAGGCTCAGTATTAAAATGAGCCCGATGTCTACAACGAATACAAAACATTTATTAATAAGCCCTATATCTGTAACAGATACGGGATAACTAAAAAGGCGCTCGGTCACAACAAAGTAATATGAGTGAGCACATCGATTATGGTTCACTCACTGTATTTGCAAAACTTATCAAAATTATAATATTGATTTTCAGGTACGAGAGAGGAGAACTAGCTATGAAGACACTCTAGAAGAAGTCTAATATTGCATTTTGGACTCAAAGAATGGCTCAAAGGTTGGTCAGCTGATACTGAGAAGTTTAGATTGAATGTTTTTGTATAGTCCTCATTTCATGTCGAATGTTGTAAAGAGTAGTAAACTCTTATATGTTTTTGATATTGTACATATGGATTGAGTAGTGAAAGGCTACAGTGTAAACTATGTTTTATAAATGGAATGAGGAGTTGATCTTTTGAATATTTTGTTATGTGTATGATGCTATATTAAATGAATGCGACTATTCTAACATGCCACGTTCATAGGGTATGTTCTCAAATGTTAGCCAGATGTTTGGGCGTCTGCCCTGTGGGAATTGGGTGTTACATAACCCACCTAATATCAGCTCAGATGTGTAATCAACACTGAGAAACACACTTAAACATATGTCATTGTGTATCATTTTCTTTCCCTTTTTTTGGATTGATTACGTTATCTTGAGATTAATGATTGGGTATTGTGTAAAAATGCATTTAATGTTCTATTGAATCGTTTTTCATGAAAACCGATTGCTAGAATTTGAATACGATATGAAATATCGTGTTTGAAGTCATATATGACAACTAACAGTATTAAATCATTAGGGATAATGTAATATAAGTTAAATAAGCCGAGCTTGTTTGATTATTGCTTAGTTTGGTATGTTTTTCTTAATCGTGCAGCTATTTGATTAAAATTAGAAAGCTATTTCTATATTATCTGATAGTAAGGGTAAAAGCTCTTCTTAATTAACTACAACCTAAGAAAAAATCAGAATTAATAGAGCTTGTTGTCAATTCATAAATAATAGTCTAAAGAGAGGTGTGAAGACGATAATTCAATGACATATGTGAAATTATGCTTAGGCTGAAGTTAAACCAAAGAATCAGATTTCAAACCATTAATAAATTTTATCACTTTGCTATTGTTTAGATTTAGTTGTTTTTACATATTTAATTTTACGTTTTTTTTATAATTTGTATCAAACCAAAACCTCCTCGTTTTACATATAGGTATAATTTAGGAAAGTAATCGGATTTAATCTCTGTGGGATCAATCTAGACTTACTAATACTATAGTTATAGGTCTAGTTTATTTTGTGTAGTATTACGATGCGCACCAATTCATTATCCTATTTTATGGGTAGTTAAATTCGTAGTAGAAAATACTCTATAAGAATTGGAAGGAGAAAAAGTGAGTAATTTAGTTTTTCTATGATTACATTTAACCTATATTAATTTGATTTCTCTACGATTGTACTAAAATGGCTTTTAAGATATGTCTTAATTTAAGAGAGTATACTCATTACTCAGCACAATGAAAAATTACTACCAAAAGAAAGATGTATGATAAACATGCTTATAATTGACTATTGAATTTTTATAGTTAAGAAATGATGCTACATATAAAAACTTTATTTTGGAGATAAATTTATTAATTTAAATTTAACATATATCGATATTTATTTTTACAGAAAATAAAAGAAAATTCAAGTACTCTTGACAATTCAATCTCTTTAGGAAGATTTTATGATCCAGCTTGCCTTATACCAGATTGTTTCTTAATATGCAGAACAATATTATTTGTTTATATTGTAACAAATATTTGACTAGTGGGGGAATCACTAATTAAAGAAATATTTAGCTTAGATCAAAGACGATGTGGAGTCTTGAAAGAAAGTTAGTCATAATATGAAATGACAAATGAAGTCTTTGCTTGAAGAGTATCAGAATGAGAAAGAAACAAAGGCAAAGAGTGAACTATGAAATTAGTAGTGGAAGTTATTTTTACATTGGTCAGGATGATATTGATAATGTTGAAGATGGTATTCCTACACAATAGGAAGAGATCGCTGCACCTAAAATGAGGAAGAGAAAAAGGTATATGTCTAAATTATTTGCTTCACAAAAAAAAACTCTTGAAGCTTAACCTTTAATTCTTAGTGCCCTATAATCTAAACAAGTAGCTCATAATATGGATATAACAACGACTACATAGTAGTATGATGCAGGTATATCATTCAATATTCTTTTATCTTATTATTACTAGCCTATAGTGGATATTATTGCCTATTATGGTCCATCATATAAAGCTCAATCAATTGATGAATAAAAAAGTAATTTTTGAGTAGCTCTACTTATGATATAAAAACTTATTTTGATGAAAGAAAAATGACTTAAGAAAATTAAGGGCATTCAAAATGTGTAATAGTTGAACAAATAGAAGACTTGAACCTATTGTCAAATGCTTGGTTTATTCTACTAAGTCATTGATGCATCTGTCCTTGTAAGAAATATTGATTATCTATTTAAGATATTTGTTGAAGTTATGAATAAAAATAACAATGACTTTACTTATAAAGCAGTTGAAAAAAGGTTACAAAGCATGTATAATTCTCTTTATTTAACTCTTTGTGTTACATATTGCATTAATCTAATGTTGAAAAATATAAGAGATTATAAAAACTTTCATATCATTGATGAAACTGTGAAAAAAGTTAAAAAAGTGACTAAGTTCATCTATAATCATTCATTTCTAAATTTGAAGAGAAAGAGTTTCACTAATAGTTAGAATTTGTGTTGTCCTACCATAACAAGATTTACAACTAATTTCTTATCATTTTAGTGCTTTGTTTTAATGAAGAAGTAGTCGATACAAATGTTTACAAGTGATAAATGGGTTGTATTTTAGTATGCTAGGTCTAATGCTAAAATGAAGTTTTCTACAATTATACTTAAAGATTTTGAATTTTGGTTTCAATGTTAATTTGTCATCCTAGTTTATGAGCCTTTAGTGAGAATACTTCATTTGGTTTATAGTGACAAGAAATCAATAATAAGTTGTTTTTATGATACTATAGAGAGGTCGAAGGAAGCAGTCAAACCCAAAATGAAAAATAGGCATTCTTTATACAATTGTTATCTTGTAATCATCAATGAAAGATAAGAAAGACAACTTTACTCTTTGTTGTTTGACGCTAAGGCATTTTTGAATCCTAATGTCTATTTTAGATAAGATTTTACAAAGAAAGTGAAAGTGAAAGTTAATAAGGGAATATTAATTATCACAACAATTGTTTCATATGAGATGATACAATATCTTCTTAGCTCATAAATGGAGGCATATAAGGATGCATATTGTGATTTTGGTATGTCTATTACAATTCGTCAAAGAGACAAACTCCAGGTATATGTTTCTTTACTTTTGTTACTTATATGATATTAATCATCACTTTATTTTGTTTATAAGGATAATTTTGTTGTATTACACTTGCTTAGTGAGACCAATTCAGAAGTGGTGTTCTAGAATTGTAAAGGTTTATAATTTAAATTATGTGTCAACATGTAAGTGCAACTGGGTGTGAAAGGAATTGGAGCACATTTAAATTCATCAATTTCAAAAGAAGAAAAAGATTGGAAAATTAAACCCTCTACTAAGTCTATCAAATGAGTATACTATCTTAGAACACAAGAGGAAAGCTTTTACAGAATCATTAGAAAAAGCTCTAATAGGAAAATTAAACCCTCTACTAACTTTATCAAATGAGCATACTAGCTTAGAACACAAGAGGACTCAATAGTCTTAGCAAACAATAAATGGTATATGACTTTATTAATAAATATAATTCCTTTTTTATAGACCTCCTAGAAATAAGGATCAAAAGGGACAATAATGATAGCCAAACTTTTTAAAAGGAACTGGCACTTGCTAAACAATCATAAATAACACCCAAAATCATTAGAAAAAGCTCTAATAGGAAAATTAAACCTAAGCAAATTTTTCAAGAGCCTTAAGATTTGGCTGAAGTGATGTAGGGTTCATTATTTTGGTTTGAATGTCCTCATTCAGCCTTGGTTCTTCAATTCCTCCTTCTTTTTCTTTAGAGTTTTAACACATTTATTTATGTACTAGGAATAATAATCCCCTAAGTTTCCTTTTGATTCTCTTTTGGAGTATTATTCTCTAGAGTTATAGTCTCAGCTCATTTAAATACATTCATTTAGACATTTTTCTTTATTAAAAGTTAACTTCAAGTATTCGCTAGTTTTGAACTTTTCCTTATGGGCTTCCATATTTGTCTCTAAGCTGCTTCACTGGGTCTCCAGGTATATGTGACAACGACCTCATCTTCGAAGAGTTTTTTTTTTTCATCACCCAACCTTACCTAGGGAATTTTGTTAGGAAGTTTTTATTAGACTCAACTAAGACATAAATGTAAGCATTTTTTATCCGTTTCATTTATGATGTTGCTTCTTCCAAGCACAAAAGCTTGCATGATTGGGAATTCAAGGTGTGGTCAATCAAGGAAGGCGTAGGATTATAGGAGGAGGAGATAGTGTTCAAAGTTTGAATGGTAATAGGGGAGATGTTAAGCACAATTTTCATAGTTACTAAAATAAGGCAAGAAGTACAAATGGAAAGAGAGAGAGTGTGGGAATTTAAAAAAGCTTTATAAAGAGAGTGTGGGAATTCAAAAAAGGTTTACAAGAATACCAATCACAGTTTTTCGATATGTGTTAGTTTTAATATTTAACCTCAATACTTCACAAGTGCACGGGTAAGGTGTCGATCCCATGAGGAGGGTTAATTTAATCCTAAAATCTAAGGCCAAAATAATGCGCAATATTCAAAATGTAACGAAACTAAAATAGGAATGTAATTCAATCAAATAATTCAATTCAAGAAAAAAAAACGAGAATATTAACAAAATAGCATTTGCAACACCCAATCAAACACCCAATTAAGAATCAACTTAAAGAACTACCAATTGAGAGAAAGGAGAATTTTATCTATATTTAATGTCAACCTAATTGATTATGACTTACTAGATTATTGGCTCTAGATAATCCTAAGGTTGATTACTCTTTCTTTAGTTATAGCCATTAACCCTAATTTATAAACCCTAATTAGATAATGGGAATTGCAATCTTTTGATTAACAATCTCTCTAAAACCCTAATTAGATTTGAAGTTGTCCAAAAACTATTGGGAACCTATGCAAGATCTCTCTTCGCACAATTTACCGATTTGATTTAATTCTCATTCTATTAAATTACCTAACTCTCGTTAGCCTAATTTAATTATTTTTCACTTGATTCACCCTCTCAGTTTATCACAGAGTTATGCAATTGTAGAAATTAGATCACAATAATTCCAGTAAAAACACAAACAGTCAAATTTCACTAAATCAAAGATAAAATAACTCGAAGGTGAGTCTAGATATTCCTTAACATTCAGACAATCTTGTCATCAACGGCTATCCCAATTCTATACATTTATAAAATTGAAAATAAAACTGAAAATAAGATTGGAACGAATGATGGAGGCAGTAACGTCAAGAAACCTCCTGTTTTGGGAAGTACTTATCGTCGACTTCTTCTCCACGTCTCTCTTCCTTCTTCTCTTTCTCAATCTCTCGATGAACTCTCTCTAGGATTTCTCAATGTTGAATAATGCAAAAGCTCCCACATCTCCTTTGTCTCATTCTTTATATACCTTTTTGTGTTCTGGGAAGCCTTAGGATTTTTCTGGGATCCTAAAGGTCTAAAAAGTCCCTCAAAACTTGACTTTTCTGATTGTCTACACATCTGCTCAATGCAAGCGACTATCCTACATGCCACGATCGTGGGCCACATATGAGCCTTTTGTCACAATTATGGCAATCAAACCACAATCGTGGGCTGTGTCTTGAGCTTCTATAACGATATGATCTTCCTGAATCTACGTCAATCGTGCCTCTTGTATGTGGGATTACTCCATTATAGAATGTTTGCAACAAGAATTCCTTGGGTAAATTGTGTAGGCACTACCATTGCAAATCCTTATATACTTCGAACGCTTTATAAATCGATTCCCCATCACTTTGCCGAAAGTTGGTAATTTCGTTGATGATCTTAGTGGTCTTAGTTAGGGGAAAATATTTGTCTAAGAAAGCATAAACTAACTGATCCTATATCGTGACATTGGCTAGGTTAAGGGAATGATACCAAGCCTTTGCTCTATCACTATATGTCCATTGGGGTCTTCGTTTGTTAGTCCACAAAACTTCAGATTTTGCTGAGGCATGTTTAGGGGGGCCAGTTTGATTTCAAATGAGGTCGCTTGTACGAGTGGCTTAGCTACTCCTTAGTTAGCCGTATTGAACCCTAGTCTCATGAAGTCCATAAGAGTCCATTGTTGATTTCCTTGGTTTGCTCTGTAGTCCAAATTTTGCTGAAATTCCTCGACCATTGTTGATTTCGTGATTTCTTCTTCTTCTTTATGCTAAGCTTTCCTAATGGTTCATTCTAGTCGAGTGATGTCTAAATCTAAGGTTTCAGCTGTACGATTCGAACCTCTTATAACTCTTATGTTCATGTAAAAGCACAATTTCAGAAATAGAAAAGAAAGATTGAAAACAAAAAAATGAAAAACTAACTAAACGCCTTAAACTATAGAACTAAACTAATAGCCTCCTCGACAACGGTGCGAGAAACTTGATCTCGATTTTTCAATATGTGTACGTTTTAATATTTAACCTCGATTTTCTACAAGTATACAGGTCGTTCGTATAGTACCTAAGTTATCGATCCAACGAGGAGGTTTAGCATAATCATAAAATCTAAGGCCAAAACAATGCACAATATTCGAAATATAACGAAACTAAAACAAAAATGCAATTCAATCAAACAATTTAATTTAAGAATCAATTACGAGAATATTAACAAATAGTAGTTGCAATCAAGAATCAACCTAAAGAACTACCAATTGAGAGAAAGGGGTATTTCTATCTTTAATGTTAACCTAATCAATAATGACTTACTAGATTATTGGTTCTAGACAGTACTAGGGTTGATTACTCTCTCTCGAGCTATAACCATTAACCCTAATTTATAAACCCTAATTATATTACAGGAAATGCAAGCTTTCGATTAACAATCTCTCTAAAACCATAATTAGATCTGAAGTTATCTAAAAACTATTAGGAACCTATGCAAGATCTCTCTTCGCACAATTTACCGATTTGATTTAATGCTCGCTCTATTAAATTACCTAACTCTCATTAGCCAATTGAATTATTTTCCACTTGATTCACCCTCTCAGTTTATCAACGAGTTATGCAATTATAAAAATTAAATCATAATAATTCCAGTAAAAACACAAACAATCAAATTTCATTAAATCAAAGATAAAACAACTCGAAGGTGAGTTTAGACGTTCCTCAACATTCACACAATTCTATCATCAACGGCTATCCTAATTTTATACATTAATAAAATTGAAAATAAAACCAAAAAATAAGATCAGAACGGATGATGGAGGCAGTAATGTTGGGAAATCTCCTGTTCCGGGAAGTACTTTGTGTTGGCTTCTTCTCCACATCTCTCTTCCTTCTTCTCTTTCTTAATCTCTCGATGAACTCTCTCTGAGGTTTCTCAATAGTGGTTGATGCAAAAGCTCCCACATCTTCTTTTTCTCACTCTTAATATAACTTTTTGTGTTTTAGGCAACCTTATGGTTTTTCTGGAGTCTGAAAGGTATAAAAACTCCCTTAAAACTTGACTTTTCTGAGTGTCTACACGATTGCCTGACACAGGCCATGATCGTGGCCCTGCATGCCAGGATTGTGGGCACATCTGAGCCTTTTGTCACAATCGGGGCAATCAGGCCACGATCGTGGGTTATATCCTAGGCTTTTGTCATTATGGTGGCATAAGGGCCACGATTGTAGGCTGACTCCAATGCTTCTGTCATGATCGTGGCCTATTATGCCACAATCATGGACCATTATTTCGATGCAAGTGTCTTTAAAATTTTTTGATGTTGACCCTAAAATACTAACAAGCACATCAAGGTACCTCAAAGACATAATAATTAATCTCAAAGACTTAACTAACCCATAAAAATAGTTAAACATAATTAATTAACAAACTAGCACAATTCTAACCTAAACATATACTAAACGATAAGTTAACACTTAAATACATAACAAACTAATTAACACTTAAATACATAACAAACTAAGCCCTAAAACATGATGCAATTTACAATTATCCAATTCAAAGGAAGCAAAAGGAAGAAGAAGACTTGAGGGATTAATAGGAATTTAGCAGGGAATAAATTGAGTATACGAGTAAGAGGGTTGAAGTGAAGCAGGAGTTAGGAAAGGAAAGTTAAGGGGCTATCAATACAAGAGCAGAAAGTAAAATACTATACGTAACTAAGAAAGAGCTAAAGCCTATGGAGCATTAAGAAATCAGTCTCATACTCGCATTTTCTCAACCATATTCTGAAATTGAGGGACAAAGTTCGAGAAAGGATCTCTTGTAGAATTGAGAATGGAAACTTGACTTATGTCTGGTATGACAACTGGACTAGTTTGGGACATCTCATACGTCACTACGGCAATCTAAGTAATCCTCAAACTGCCTCACTCAAACTTAAACTTGGCTCAATGATCACAAAGGGCACCTGGAACTTTCCTCAAAACTTAAGGCATCTTCAACCATCATATCTTCCCTAACCTAACTCTCTGGACACTTTCTACTGGCAAACCCAACCCATTCTTAAACTCATAAATAAGGATACAGGAGATCTTCTAACATTTAGGAAACAAAAGTTGGAATGACACAAAGTTGTTTGGAGCAAGGTACTAACCCCAAGGTTTTCTTTCAAACTATGGTTAGCAATGATAAACAGGCTGAATACTATTGATAGAATTCACTATATACAAATGTACAGAACATGTCCATTGTGCAAGATCCATGTGGAAACAAGAGATCATCACTTCTTCACATACCCTTATAGTAGTTATGTATGGGAATCTATAGCCAACAAAAGTCTATGGCTAAATCCAGGGAACACTATCATAGAGGTGATCAATAAAATTCACAAACCATACAATTCCTCCAAACCCAAATAGATAGATCCAAGTTTTATCCTTAGGAATCTATTTATATGGATTATGGAAGCAAAGAAACCTTAGATGATTTGGCAAAACCAACACGCCCAAAGAGATCCTCACATCTAAGATCCTCTATGAAATCGGAGAACTCATTCCACTTCGTAACCTTAATTAGACATGCAACATAACCATCCTAGCCTCATTGAATGTCTAACTAGAAGCTATACTCGGAAGCAAATCACATGTACGAAAGAGAAAGAGAATTAGAAGATACAAAGTTTAGTTAAAGTAGCAATGAAGAAATTAAAATAACTAACTGGCTGATCCAACGTCGAAACCACCAAACCTCCATAAGGCCCTCGCCATATGATGATTTCCCTGAAGGAGATAAGAATGCATCTTAAAGATGAAGAATCCATCCGTTGCCCTAATTTTGTATATTCTATTTAAAAGGAGAAGTTTTCTTTACCATATACAGTTATCAACAATAGTTAACCTATCTTACCTCCACCTAGTGAACGCTATCTTTTTTTTATGATGTTTCCTCGATGTCATCTTGGCTTTGCCTTAGTCGTTTTTAGCTTCTCTTGTATGTAGGAGTAGTTATTGTACTCGTGTATCTCTTTCATACAATCTATATAAAATTCATTTAATTTTTCAAAAAAAGAAAGAGCTAAAACAGAAAATTCAAAAAGTGAAGAATTAAGGAGGTGCAATAGGTTGTAGGAACATGAAGAAAGGGCTGAAGGAAAGATGGAAACAGTAGTCAGCATACAAGAGTTAGAGAGAAGCTAGTATTGCTTGGGCTACTCTATCTTATAGATTTTCATCATTGCTTCGAGCTACTTGGGTTATAGTATTTAAGATGAACGTAACAAAAGAATTTTAGCCCGTTAATTCACAAACAAATGACATTCCTAATTAAGGTTTGGTGTTCTAATCTAAAGTTCTCATACAAAACCATTAAATGGTGCTTCTGTATCTCTTTATCATTCCTAGTTACTACAGTATGGGATGAAAGGAACAATCATATTTTTCATGACAAATGCCTCTCCAAAAAGTAGTTCAACAATCATCTAAGCTTTAGCATCCTCGCTTTCTCCTTCCTATTCACAATTCTTAACCTCTTCACAATTCTGAAATGCTCCTTTCATCCATTCTTTCCTGAGATCCCTCTACATCCTCAAATCACCCTCTCTTTCAATTTATTTTTCGATCATCCTTATGTTCTCTGCTTGACAAGCTAGGGTAGTAATGTCTTTCTCTTTTTTTCTTCTTCCTGCCCTCTTTTATTTCCTCATTTGGAATCTACTCCTTTCCAATTTTCCTACCTGTCAAAACTGTTACATATGTAGATACCACTGTCCCCCTAACCTACTACACAACAAAACAACTCCATGGAGGATTTTCCTCCTTTACCCTTGCCTTCAAACTTAGCTGCTGCATTTAAAGCTCACAACTCTTCACCCTTACCCTCCACCTCTTCTACAGCACTGACTTCTCATTCTCCTGTACTTCCCTCCTCTATTTTAACCTAACCTTTGCCTCCCTCTTCATCGACTAGTCCAATACCAGCAAGGAGAACTTGGAAGCAAGTGGTAGGTGGCTCCTCAGACCTTTCCCTGCACTTCTTTCCACCCACGACTGATGCTGGTCGCATTATTGTATCCCTAGATTTGGAAGTTATGCAAGAAGGCATCAAATCCTAGGAAAACTCCCTCATAGGGTTCTTATGGGATGAAGGACTGACATTTCCTGTAGGGTTCTTATGGGATGAAGGACTGACATTTCCTGTTATTCAAAAAAGGCACAATCTGCATAGAGAAATAAAGATTTTATTGAAGAAGTTATAGCAGAAGATAAATATCTATTGTTCATTTTTTCTTCTAAATCTCAAATACTCAAGATAATGGAAGAAGGGTCATGGCATGTGTTAAAATTTTGACTTTTCCTACAGCTTTGGTGGCCAAGTTTTGAGATCGATTGCAACAAAAAAGGACTTGTTCCAATGTGGGTAAATCTCTATAATGTTCCCCTTGAATATTAGACTACTAAAGGTCTAACCATGATTGGTAGTTTTCTAAGCATGTTTTGGACTATCATACCGCAAATAGGAAGAGGTTGGGCTATGCTCGAATATGCATCAACATGGATCTATCCAACTTCCTGAATCTATCCTGATTATGAGATTAGGACTTGATGGATCTCTATATAAGGATCAAGTGACAGTTCGATATCAATAGAAGCCCTTAATTCTCTAGGTAAACGATAGCTTCCTACAGGTAAAACCTTCCAAAAAGGTGATTATGAGGAGCTAATAGGTGAGAAGAGCATCTAATACCGAGCACAAACTCAATTGGTCAGAATGGTGAAGATGGTTTTCTAATTGATGGGCTAGGGAAATCTATTGAAGCAGATTGTGGTAAAAAAAATATCGTTAAGGGAGACTCTGTTATAGCTAATAGTACTCATATTACTAAGAGTGATGATACTCATGTGGCTGAACTCTCAGGTATCACTGTTGATATCTCTAAAAATCAAGAGAAGGTTATCACTTCTTCTCCTCTCGAGGATAAGAAGGATGATGGCCTTATTATTGGGGAATTTTCGACAAGTACAACAAGGAAATCCAATAGGAGCAAAGGTAAGAGCTCTAAAAACATCACTTTTTGATTATAAAAGTCTTTGTATGGAATGTGAGGTAGATTAAATACCCTAAAAAACCTCTCAGCTTTAAGGGATTTTGTCTATAGCACAAATCCATGGATTTTTGCTCTTTTTGAAACCAAAATCAGATCTGCGAATCTTAAATTAATAAATAAACTAGGCTCCAGATGGAAATTTATTTCCAACGATTAAGCTCATGTCTATGGGAGAATCATTATTGGTTATGATCCTGCGTTGGTAGATGTCCACGTTTTTGTTACTGAAATGCAAGTTATTCACCTGATATGGAAATCCATTTAGGCAAATGTTAAAAATTTTTCTTCTTTCATCTACGGTGCTAATCAAGTATTCTAAAGGGGAAAGTTTATCTGAGTTTCATAAGGTTGTAAATAGCCCTTGGCTTCTATGTGGTGACTTCAATTCTACTTTATATAGAGCTGAAGCTGATGGAAACTTTAGTTTGAGGAATTTCTCAACTAAATTTTGTGACTGCATGAGTAAATTGGATATTCTTGACCTTAAATCCAACAACCACTTCTACACATGGAGTAATAAGCAGTCTACTAAATGGGCTTTGAGGAAGAAATTAGATCATACTATGGTGAATAGATAATGGCTCACTCAATTTCCTAATATTGTCTCTACATTCATGGATCCTCTATTTCTGATCATACAACTATGCAAATTGAGATTCTACTCTAACATCAAGGTCGAAGAGGTCCTTTCAAGTTTAATAATTTTTTATTAGATGATGATCCCTTTTTCAAAGCTCTTCAGAAGGGCCAGGAGGTTTCAGTTGAATGCACACACCAATTCAAGTGTACCCAGAAGCTAAAGGTTACTAAGATGGAGATGAAATCTCTAATGAGCGGAAGAACCCTGTCAACACAACAAGCTGTGACCACAGCTAGAGCAGAGTTAGAATCTATTCAGGCTAAGCTTGCTTTTGATCCTTCAAATCCTATCTTATTAAACACTGAGAAGACCCTTCTAATATCTTATTTATCCAAAGCCAGGGATCAGGATAGTATAATGGAACAAAGAGCCAAAGTCCATTGGCTAATCGGAGGAGAAACGAGCTTTAAATTCTTCTTTAACTCCATGTTAGACAGAATGAATTCTAATAGGATCTTTTCTCTCAAGTTACAAGAAGAAGTTGAAATTTCCCAACAAGAAGACCTCCTAAAGGAAGCCGAGAGATACTTTAAGAGCTTCTATGGTTCTACCCATTCCCAGGCCACTTCTACCCCTTGTTGCTCCATCGTTCATACCAAGATCTCATAGGAGCAACCTGTAACACTCATTAAACTATTTGAGGATAGAGAAATCGAGGAGGTTGTGTTCCAAATGCAGCCTAATAAAGCTCCTGGACCTAATGGATTTAATGGATATTTCTTTCAAAAAACATGGCACGACATTGGCCTTATAGTTAAGAGTGCCATTCTGGAATTCTTCTCTAGGGGTGCGCTTCTTAAAGAGATTAACAAAACTCATATTTGTTTGATTCCTAAATCCTCTTGTTCTTCCTCATGGAATGATTACAGACTTATTGCATGCACCAATTTCCTTTAGAAGGTAATCTCTAAAATTCTAGCAAACAGGTTGAAGGTAATACTAGACTCCCTAATCTCAGATAATCAAAGTGCCTTCTCCTATGAAAGATGGATTGGGGATAATACCTCCATTGTCTAAGAATTGATGAAAGGGTATCAAAGAAAGAATATTTCTCCTAATTGTATCATTGAAGTGTTATGTTGATGTCAACGTTACAGTGTTATTGACGTCACGTTGACGTAAGCACTAGAAATTAAAATTTTTTTCCAAAATTCCCATAAAGTTGCCTAGGTTCTTTTGGGTCAGTTTCCGGGTCGAGGGAATTTTTAAAGTGATTTTTCAATTTTTTTGGATTTATTACGTTGGTAATTGGATTCTGAAAAAAGCTTTTAAAGCTTTTTAAAGCTGATTTTGAGTGCATCTTTGTGCTCTGAACTGCATAAAGGAGACACTTAAAGTTTTATATCTCTTATAGTAGGTTTGGTATTTTGGAAAGTACAATAGTCACTCTCATTGAGAATTTTATAAATAAAAGTCTCAAATAAATTTTAAAGATGATGTTTTCAGTACTTGTATGTGATTATTTGACTGTGTATTTGGTTTTTGCATTTGTAGATAATTTTCACATACATTATGCCCATATAGAATGTGAGGATGACATAAAGATATATCCCTTGTGTTTGTGGACTTTCTAGGGTACTGATGAGGATGTAGTCACCAAAGTGGATTTTTAAGTCAGTGTTTTAGATTGTTCTACTTATATGTTGGGAGATGGCTCTAGCCTTATGTTTGGTTATTCTTCCTAAAGGTCTTACATAGGGTTTTAATATGTTCATAAAGTCATTAGATGGAAGAAAGTCGTTGCTTAAATGATCTATTCACCTAAAGGTGGTAGTGTTTTGAGAATTTATGGTTCGTACTTTAATCATTTTTATGTGATGGTCTAATTGCATATGTTATGTATTCAACCCAAAGGTGTTTCATAATATGTGTGATCGGATTCTCGGTATAGATACTGCTTTAATGCTTTAATTATCACTGTTATCCTGTATTTATATTGATTTTTACATTGTCTTTTCTGTTTTGCAGTCACCTTTTTTGTAAACAATAATGCTGTCATGATTGAGACCTTAAATGGTTTCAATTTCAAGGAGTGGAAGAAGGATGTTGAGCTTGCCCTGGAGATGATTGACGTAAATATGGTGATGCGTATCGAGAGGCCTTCTGCACTTACTAATATAAGCTCAGAAGCTGATAAAGTAGCAATTGCAATTTAGGAGCGATCAAATAGAATGCGCTATTTGACTATCAAGAGATTGATCCTGGATCATATGCTCAGTGGATTACCAAATACGGTCATAGCAAAGGAATTTATGGATAATATTTCCTAAAGGTACAAGGTGTCTTCTCATATGTAGCAAAGCAGCTTGATTAAAGAGCTGTTCTCCATGAGGTATACAAGAGAAGGAAGCATTAAAGAGTACATTATCAACATGGTTTACCTTCAGAGTAAGCTGAAGGTACTAGATGTACCTATTCCTGACATGCCCATAGTGCATCAGGCACTAAATACTCTCCTTTGAGAGTTTGAGGTGTTGGCCACCTCTTACATCTCTCAGGATGAGGCCTAGGGCATCAATGCCTTGATTTTTTAGTGTGCTGTAGCTGAGGAGAAGATTAAGAGTTCTCCTCATATAGCCCTATTTGCAACTGCTAAAGGTAAGGGGAAGGCTAAGCCCCAATAGCCTAAGGGTAAGGGTAAGAAACTCAAACCCTCTCCATAGATTCAAACTGGACAGTCCAGCATTGCTATGGGCCATATGACATAAAGGGTATGAGGTGCTTCTTTTGTAAGAAGAAGGGGTAAAGGAAGGTCGATTGCCTGAAGTACAAGCTGTGGAAGGTTAAATAGGAATTGATAGGTAACTCCTCAACTTATATGATTCATGAATCTAATGTAGCTATAACCACATCAAGTTCTTAGGGGTTAGATAGTGGAGCTTCTAATCATGTTGCTTCCATAATGTAGGGGTTCCCATCCAGGAGAAGGATGACTGAAGAAGAGGAGAAGCTGTTGGTCGGCAATAATGAAGTGGTAGATGTTTTGTTTGTAGGAGATGTAGGCTTGAACCTCGATGCAGGGTTTGTATTAGCTTTATGAGACACATTTTATATACCTTCTTTTCAACAGAACTTGATCTCTGTATCAGTTTTGGATAAAGAGGGCTATCATTTTGTATTTGATACTTCAGTTGTAAATATTTCTATCAATACAAGACATATTGGAACTGCCTTCTTATCCACGGATTATATAGAATGTGTCTTACTCCTAACGGAATGTATGCCTCCTCTTATGTTGTTGAACCTGTTAGTCGAAAGAGAGCCTTCATAAAGGAAACATCATATATGTTGTGGCGTAAACGTCTTAGTCACATTTCTAGGGAGAGGCTTGAGATATTGATAAATGATAATATTCTCCCAATTCCAGACTTTAGTGATCTAGAAACATGTATTGATTGTTGTAGGGGTAAGTTGACTAAGATAAAGAAAAAGGGGTCCACTCGTGCTTTTAGTTTATTGGACCTCATACATATAGATGTTAGTGGTCCCTATACAATCACATTAGGTAAAGCTAGATATTTTCTGACGTTTATAGATGATTATTACCACTATGACTATGTGTTCTTGCTTAAGAAAAAGTCTGAAGTTCTTGATAAGTTCAAGATCTTTAAGACTAAGGTTGAGAACTAATTGGAAAAATTAATAAAGATAGTCAGATCTGATAAGGGAGGGGAATACTATGGTAGACATGGGGTTGCAGCACAAGAAAATGGCATGTTTGCCAGGTATTTGGAATCAGTTGGAATAGTTACTCAGTTCACTATGCCAGGTAGTCCTGGGAAAAATGGTTGGCTAAAAGGCGCAATCGCATCCTAAATGACATGATGAGGTCAATGAAGTGCAGAACTAACCTACTTGAATACCTTTAGGGAGAAGCCATTAAGACATAATTGTATATCTTGAATGGAATCCCAAGTAAATTAGTACTAATGATGCCTTTTGAACTCTGGGTTAGATGTAACACCCCCTTACCGTAGGGTACGCACCGGGACGCCCATAGGTCATTCCGATACATATCCTATGATAAGGGAG
>JANZXR010351392.1:0-20000 GCA_027575705.1 Erythroxylum echinodendron
AAGGTCTCCCAAGAATGATGGGGATGTCTATATCTTCCTCCATGTCAAGGACTAAGAAATCCACCGGGAAGATGAACTTCTCGACTTTGACCAATACATCCTCAATAATTCCCCTCGGATAAGTGATTAACCTATCTGCCAGCTGAAGTGAAATAGTTATGGGTTTGGGCTCCGCCAATCCTAACTTCCTGAAAATAGAAAGAGGCATTAAGTTAATCCTCTCACCAAAATCCATTAAAGCCTTATCTATATGTAAATCACCAATAACACAAGGAATAGTAAAACTCCCTGGATCCTTAAGCTTAGGTGGTACCTTTCTCGACAATATGGCCGAACACTCCTCATTCATCTTTATTGTGGCGTACTCCTCAAGTCTGCTCTTATTGGACAAAATTTCTTTAAAAAACTTAGCTTAAGAAGACATCTGTGCTATGGCCTCAACAAAAGGAATGTTTATATGCAACTTTTTAAACATCTCGAGAAAACAACCGAATTGCTTATCTAATTGTGTACCTTTCAACCTTTGAGGATAAGGAATCCGAGGTTTTACCGGATATGTGATGGGGTCAGCAAATAACCTTGGATGATCCTCCTTTTCAGTTGGTTCTTCCTTAGCCTTCTTGCCACTTTCCTGATTCTCTTCTTCTTCACTCTTTTCCACTTCTTTATCCTTCTTCTTCTCCTTAACTTCTTTAAGTTGTCTGCCACTCCTCAATAAAATTGCCTTTACATGTTCTCTTAGGTTGGCCTCAGTAGTGCTAGGCAATGAACCCGAAGGTCTTTCCTTCAACAAAGTTGCAATCTGACTCATCTGATTTTCCAAATTCCTGATAGAAGATTCTTGATTCTGCATCCTAACCTCAGTGGTAGAAATGTACTTAGAGAGTAGCTCTTCGAGATTGGATTTCTTAGGTGGCATATAATTTGGAGCCTTGAAACTTGGAGGTGGATGTGGTTGTCTTTGAACATTGGATGACTGTTGTTGTACCACCTGATCATTCTGCCAAGAGAAATTTGGATGATTCCTCTACCTTGGGTTGTAGGTATTAGAATATAGATCCCCTCGTTGTCTGTTATAATTGCCCACTTAATGGGCCTCTTCCGTGTCTTGAGCAAAAGGATTCTTGACTTGACACTCAGTTGATGCATGAGAATCTCCACCACAATGCTCACAAACAGTAGAACTTCTTAATGAAGAGCTAGCTCCTCCTCTCACACTGTGCATCAGATTATCTAATTTCTTCATCAAAACATCCACCTGAGCAGATAAAGCCACTGTATTGGCTACTACATGAGCTCCTGTAGGTCGTCGGAGATGCCTTTCTGTATGATACTGAAAGCTACTGCTGGCCATCTCATCAATTAATTTGTAAGCCTGATCTGGCATCTTTCTCATTAAACTACCTCCTGCTGCAGCATCTATGGTACTCCTGGTCGATGGGGTCATTCCTGTATAAAAAGTATTGACTTGCTGCCATGTAGAGAACCCATGGCTAGGACACTGTGTCAACATATCCCGAAATCGCTCCCACGCTTCATATAAACTTTCATTTTCATATTGAGTGAAGGAAGTGATCTCATTCTTCATCTTTGTAACCTTGGCAGAAGGGAAAAATTTCGCCAGAAATAATCTCATCATCTCATCCCATATAGCAATCGATCCTGACTGCAAACTAGCCAACCATACTCTAGCCTTATCCCTTAAAGAAAATGGGAATAACCTTAATCTGACCACATCTTCTGATATTCCATTCTGCTTGAACAAATCACAAATATCCATAAATATCTCTAGATGGGTGTTCGGATACTCCAAAGGCAATCCTCCAAATTGAGATGCCCTCACCATGGATGTAATGCTGTGAGGAATCTCAAAACTTGCAGCTGTGATTGTCGGCCTTATAATGGGAGGCATGGGTCTATTGTTATGCCCCATAGTCAAATCCATCATAATCAACTCTCTTCTCTCTTTAGTATGTGGCAGCAACCTCTCCTCATGCTGTTCCATCTTTAAAAACTGCTCTTCTCTAATCCTTTCTGCTGTGTTACTACTCCGAGCCAATCTGGTTTCCTTTCGCAACCTGCAAGTAGTTTTTTCAATCTCAGTATCTAGTAGCAAATTCTCGGGCTTTTGACCACGAGTGAGCATAAACAAAATGAAACAAATAAAAATAATAATAACAGAACTAGGAATGGAAAATAAAACACACCGAAATAAAGCAGTCAAGCAAAAAACTAAAATATGCAAATAAACAACGAAGCCAAAAATTAAATATGAGACAATTAATACTATCTAATCTAATGACTCACAATATGGAATTGTTTCCCGGCAACGACACCAAAAACTTGTTGCGGTCTACACAGAACAATATAAATTAAATTCTATCTAGACCAATTAGAGGTAAGCGCACCCCGTTGACAAGTAATATAGATCAGTAAGAACCGAATATTGTACCCAAGGGAAATTTCAATGCGTAAGACAATTAAATTAAACGAAAAAAATTCTACTCAAACGATCAAGAATTGATTGATTTAAAAATAAAATAAAATAAATTGAGCAAATCAAGGAAATACGAAAAATGCAAGGTATGAATTAAAACGACTAGATTTAATCAAACGACAAAAATCGGTTAAGGAATTAGATTTCAATTGGATTGGACACTAAAAATAAAATTGTAATAGTGGATTGATTAAGGAAATACTTCACTTAAGCAAGTCGAACCCAATGTTCATGAGTGTTCCCTTCTCTTCTAAATCCGAGTTACCCACTTGGTTCATAGATAATTCAAAATAAAAGATGTTAAATGCAAGAAGCCTATAATTAAGTTCGTTAATTCTAGGTATCCTCACATAAGATCCTAAGGTTGGTCTACAATTTAGTCTCAAGTATGTCGCTTGATTAATTTTTCGACAAATTAAATCCCATTGGTTGTGACATTCAATCATCTAAGGTCTTAATCTAGGTGATCAAGCTAAATTAGGACTAAATTTACATTCAATCATGTAAAAATCAATACCACAAAATTGTCCCAATCTAATATCAGTCATAAGCTTAACCGAAAAGAAAAACTTACTCACACATATTCATTAATGTAACATAAATCATGGTCATAATATATGTTTCGTTAATTAAATATACATAATTAAAATACATAAGGAATAAAAATAAAGTAAATCCTAAAGATAATTGTGGTTGCTAGGATAAAAAAAAATTCTTTTAACTAATGCTCCAAGCTTGCGTGAACTGCTGCCTTTCCACCAGTCTCCACGTTGATCTCCTAGCTTCTAACGTGTTTCTCTATCAGTTGACCTTTATTTTATCTCCACCAACCAGTGACGTTGTTTCTCCCTAGCTGCTCACGTCTTCAAGCACGGCATCAACATGTTCTTCTATTTCTCCCCAGCTGTCACTTTCTTCTCCTTCAACGTGGCTACTCTATCTCCTGCTTTCTCTTTAATTTCATTACTTGTCACCAGCTTCTTGCATGTATATTCTCCACCATATGCTCAAGTCTCTACTCCACCAACTGCTTACGTCTATACTCCACTCTCTCCTTCTGTTTTCGTTTTCTTTTTTCTTCCCAGATCACGCCACTCTCTTCTCTTATTTTCACCACTCACGCTACTCACTTTTCTTCTTATTTTCTAGACCACTCATGCTACTCACTTTTTTTCTCCAACGACGCACTAGACCTCTTCTTGTTATTTTTTCTCCAGACCACTAACGTCTCTCCTCCTCACGCACACACCTCATTTTTTCAGCAACGCCTGCACTATCTCCCTCTTTTCATGCTGCCCACACCTCTTTTAGCTGATGTAATGATTTTTCTTGGTCTGGTCTCTTTATTTCCCATGCTGTTTTCTCCATTTTCAGCCTGTCCTCCGTTGTGGTTCTGCATCTTTTGTTCTTCCCATTGTTGTGCATCATGTGGTGTGGGTTGTGCTTGTCCTTACTGCATGGGCTGCATTTTTTTCTTTCTTCTCCAGCTACTGCGTCATGTGGTGTGGTTTCCTCACGTCATCGTTTTTGTTGACTCTCCAACACCTGCGTTTTGCTGCTTCACGTCATCATTTTTGCTAATGCAAGGGCTGAGTTTTTCTCTCTTTTCCTTGCCAAAATGTTAACGTTTATTTAAGTGTCCAAACGTTAACGTTTTGGCTCTTGCTTCCTTTAATGGCTTTTCTTGCTTTAAGCTTTTAAAGGTCCCAAATTTAATATGTGCCTAGAATTAAAACAAATAGTTCTGAATTAGTGCAATTTAAACACTAATTGGACAAAAAGTTTAATAAATTATGTATCTAAAATCAACATAAAATGCCCATTAACATCCAATGTCATTTATTGTACAGTAATCTTCAAATGTATTATAATTATACTCACTTCCATTATCTGTTCGCAGGCACTTTAGCTTCCTCTTAACTTCCCTTTCTACCATGACATGAAACTTCTGGAAAGTTTCAAATTCTTGACTTTTAGTGTTCAATATGTACACCAAGTCTTCCTTAAAACATCATCAATAAAAGTTACAAAACATTTGTTACCTTCTAGTAACTTCTCCTCAACAGGGCCACAAACATCTGAGTGCACTAACTTCAATATCTCTGATCTCTCTGTAGATCTTCTCTTGGAAGAGACTCTATGTTGCTTTCCAACCAAGTAATGATCATAAGGATTATGCGGTAGTGAGTTCTTAACTAGGATAAGGGATTTACTAGTCAGCAGCTATAATCCCTTCTCACTCTTATTTCTTAGTGATCGAGGCCACATGTTTGAAGAAGTTTCCTCTTTAGTTGTGTATAATTCTCCACCACTACACGTAACTCTCCTCGAGAAACATTCATTGCACCTTTGGATAGTTTCCACTTCCTATCCCAAAAACTATGTTGAAATTCTTTTTGATGTAAAATATTAGCTGATAACAAATTTATCCTTAGATCGAGTATGTGTCGTACATCTCTCAAGGTTAATAAATGTCCAACGTTTGTTTGAACTTAGATATTTCCCATATCGACAATCTTGGTGAAACTTTGATTTCCCATCTTTAAACTCCCAAAGTCTCCGCTCCTGTAGTTTGAAAAATATTCCCCCTTTGGAACATAATGATAAGAAGCTCCCGTGTTAAGCAATCACTCAAAACTCGAATTACTGACCTGGAAACATTCACTTGTTGCACAAACAAGAGATGCTTCATCATTCATGCTTAAAGTTGTTTCAGTTGTATTCTTATAATCTCCATCATGCTAATGATCTTACTTTTTTTGTTTTTCCTCCACTTATAGTAGAACCTCTTAATGTGTCCTAATTTATCACAATAACGTCATATCTTCATGTCTTTTTCATCTTTGGACTTTGAATGGTTCTTAGACTTACTATGACTTTTGAGACCCTACTCTTGTTCCTTTCCTTGCTTTCAGTCACGAAAGTCTACACGTTATCAACTCCCATCTCCTTTCTTCTGATTTCTTCATTAAACATACTCTCTTTGATTACTTCCAAAGAGAGCACACGTTTAGGAGCTAAGTTGCTAATTGTCACTACCAGCATTTCTCAGCTATCTAGTAATGAACTTAACAGGAACATGACTTGAAGCTCGTCATCAATAATAACCTTCATTGTAGTAAACTTGTTAATTATATCCTAGAAATCACTTAGCTGCTTAATTCAATGTGGATTTCCCATCTTTGAGCTTCAAGTTCACAAGCCTCTTAAATCATAGATGCCTTGTTATAGGCAGTCTTCCCTTCATACAGACCTTCTAGTTTATTCCATAACTCAAAATGATATGTTTCTTAAGACACATAGTTGAATATGCTAATATCAATCCATTGTCTAATCATGCCTAGAGTTTTTCCCTTCATCTTTTCCTATTCTCTATTTGAAATCTTCTTGGGTTTCGAAGGAACACCATCCTTCACACCTTTGTCCACATTAAAAGCATCAAACAGATCCTTATAATATAGAAGGTCCTTCATCATGGGTCTCCAAATTTTGATGACGTCAACTTGACTATAGAGTTGTTCCACCTTACACCACGATGTCTCTAATACCACTTATTGGGAGACAATACCATAACTCTCTAAAATATTAACCAAATATTAACAATAAAAATACTCTTCAACTTGCACTAACAAATGAATATGAGAATAAAAAACTTAATGACGAAACAAACATCAAGATTTACATGGAAAAGGCTTTAGTGTAGAGGGAAAACTTATGGAACAAATTAACAAGCAAATCTATTAAAATCAATAAGGATTTATAAAAATTGATCTCCCACCTTACAACAACAAGTTTTTTCAAAAAATTTCTAGTTTGAAAACCAAAGTTGATGTAACAATCAACAAACTCTTAAACTAATCCAAAAAACAATAAAAAGGATGAAAATATAAACACTAGTTTCCCTGTATATGTTTTTCCTCTCTTTTGGATGTTATGATTGCAATCTTTAGAAAACCTATGTGTTTTCTCTTTTATATCACAAAATAGGTTTTTTTGCATCATACACGTCGTGTAAGCGATTGCATAACTTCAACATTGCCTCTCGCACAGATGTACATAGTCACATAGAGTTACACGGTCACCATGTATGCCATTCACCTAGACATGTTCACGACCGTGTATGTCTTCACTTTTCACACGTTCTTTTACACGTTTCTAAAGACTTACACGATTGATCCACACAACCGTGTAAGTCAAGAGTGCTACACGACCATGTATCTCCTCAGAAGAGTTTCATACATCTTGTCTTTACTTGTTCGTCATCCCTACTAACCATTAAAGCGTTATGATCACTAAAAGCGTTAAAATAGAACCGGGCACTCAACATTTAGAAAGTTAAAAATTCTCTAAATAGTTTCTATTAATAAATTTAATGTATAATTTATTAAAATAATATTAATAAAAATAATTTTCTCATTTACCAGAATGTTTTCAGAAGAAGTTTTATAAATCTATTTTTTCATTTTTAATATTATTTCTTATCTTCAACTTTATCAAAAACTGAAATGTATTGAATTATTTACGGAAGATCCATATTCCACCGAACATGAGCTCATGGCACCCACATGAGCTCTTTATAAGGACCTGAGCCTGATTTTTCTCTTGTACCAGTATCACCGAATTGGATATGGACCAAGTACATTTTACTGTTTTTGTCAATCTCCTGACACCTTCTCTTCTTCTTCTTCTTCTTTCTCTATTTGTTATCTACGTTTTGTCTTCATCTTCCAAGAGACAGCAATTTCCACGAGGTCCCAAACCATGGGGTGTTATAGGAAACATTCTTCAGTTGGGGCAAAAGCTCCATATTTCATTAGCAAACATCGCTAAAGTTCATGGCCCTTTGATTTCACTAAGACTAGGCACACAAGTTGTTGTTGTTGCGTCTTCTCCATATGACTGCAACTGAAATTCTCAAAACCCATGATTGTGAACTTTCTGGGAGGAAGATACCAAAAGCAACTCCTTACGAACCTAATTTTATTGATCGTGTGGCCATTGTTTGGAACTTTGAGTGCTCAGAACCGTGGAAGTCTTTAAGAGCCGTTTTCAGGACTGAGTTGTTCTTTGTAAAGGCTCTCGAGGGACGATATTAGTTACAGAGATGAAGATGTTGTTGGAATTATGCCCATGACCTAATCGTTATGTAATAGATTGAACACATATGCATTGTAATTATTAACTTTGTTTACTAACATGGCAAATGATTATATTATCATATTATGTTTATTGCTTTTATCCTAATATGATAAATCCTTGATTAAATTTATACACTTGTCATCATAATGGAGATTATGATAATGAGAGTCAAGTCTTTAGGATTTAATCTAAAATTGTTCTTAATCATAGGATCATCAAATAAGGACTTTAATGATCCGGTTAGATCAATATATAAGTAATAGTATCTATTAGATGGATATTAGTAGATCTCATTTACTAAGTTACATATATAGATGATGAATATGGAGATATGATCATTGAACTGACCAAACTGAGAATTCCCAATGGTTAATATTACCTATGAACTGTCAAGTGGGATATTCTTATAAGAATTTAAATGTATATTTTTCCTTTGACCTGAGATCATCATAATAATCAATAGGTCACTTATTATGTTTTGATGTCGGACACCTAGTATGTAAACATGCTAATTGAATGGTCATTGGATATAATTAAGTACTTATTTGATTAGTGGTGAGTCAAGATGGGATTCATCGACTCTAGGTAATGAATATGAACTTTATGTTGTCATTGATCTTAATGATTATTTCAAGACCTTAGCTAGGGAGATTAAATGAGTGAGAAAAGGAGTTTTTTAAGTCATTCACTAATCATTAATGATCGATATATAACATAGTTGGTTATTTAATAGGTTTGACAGTTAAACCGTACCTGAAGATAATTCGGAGTTGTAATGATGGAAGGTAATAATATATTACTCTTAACTAGGTTTTGTCTTTGTAAGATTGTTATTTCACACTATCCGGTCGTTGAGGAGTATTATTAGACGCCAACCTTGTTTAGTAATTAATTGGATTAATTACTACTAACTTAGTAATGAACCTATATAGTCACACACTTAAAAGTGTAATATTTCTTGTTTACAATTATTTAATTTATTATGAGATAATTTATTAGATAATCTATATGACATATTATTATATTTTTTGCTAGCACATAAAATATAATTACTATTGCAAACTTTCTGGTACGAAGTAAATGAATAAAATAAAATCATTTCCTTTTACAAATAATAATAAGAATTAAAAAAATTAAATCAACCAAAATGGCGAAGAAGGCGTCGATTGTGATCTTGCCTTTGGTGGTTTTGTTTTTTGTTTTACATTTAAACCAAAAACGAAATGAAGATATGTCGTGGTCTTTTCAAGTTTTAATATAAAATAAACAAAACGTAAAAACTTATGTAGTGGTGAGACCGTGAGAGTAACTTCACGTACTTACTCACTTTCTGTTACGTTAAAAACAAAGCAGCGTTGTTGTAACGTTTTTACAAGAAACGAATAGAATATACTAGTTGCTGTTTTTTCAACGTTTGAAAAACGTAGAGAAGAAGGTAGACTTTCTTACGAAGAGAACAAATTGTTTCCTCTTATGTTGAACGTACAATCTAAATAGCAAAGTAACAAAGGAGTTTGTTTTCTTTTTTAGTGTTCTTATCATTTAAATAAAATTAAGGGAGAAAACAGCAAAGATTTTTGTTCTCCGTTATTTAAAAAAGGGTTATATAAAATTTAACTATAGTCATATCAAGTGTTAAAAGTGGGACGTATTTTTTAGTATAGATGGCATAGAGATTTCGTATATAGTGAGAGATCTGGTCCGGTGAGCTGGGGAATAGAGGACATCGATCACCGCTGTGGAATCCACTTCAAGCTCGATGTGGCGGTACCCCAGATTCCACGCAAGGTCAATCTGGTGTAGACGGCCCAGAGTTCCGCAGTGAATGGAGTGCACTAGCTAAGGTGTTGAGTAAATCCACCTTTCCAGTTACCATCACTATCTCGGAGAAGTCCACCTGCGGTAGCTACGGCTGAGGCTCGTTTGCACACACCATCTGTGTTTTATCAGATTCAACCCGTGGGAGATTTGCTCCGCTCGATGAATCGCTCTAGCAGAGTGCAAGGTCCTGCAGCCCGGGCTCGATCGTGCCAAGCTGCTGACTTGTGTAGAACACCTGCATAAGACAAAATAGGAAAAATGGGTGAGGATGGCCAAGAAAATTGATCATCGAAAAGGGACATATTCCTCCATTGCCAGAGGAACTAGCAAGTAATGCCAAATAGGATGGACCAGTCTTACCCCATTGTATGTCGGCGAGATTGGAGATTGTGAGTGAGCCACTCCCTCGGGGACATAGTGTAGAAGGCATGCGAGATGATGTGAGAAGGGAAGTTGTTCCACACTTGTCAGGCTTTAGCGCAGTCACGAATGACATGCAACGGGGTTTCCTTCTGCTGGCAATGTGCACAATCGCCATCTAGAGCGAAATGCCGTCGCACTTTTTCCTGGTTCGTGAGTAACCGGTCCTTTGCCAGGAGCAAGAGGAAAAAACAAATGCGTTCAGGGCCTTTCCAATGCCAGATGACCTTCTAATCCTCATGAACCGGGTGAGCTTCGGTGTCTATGATCATGTTGTATGTAGAAGCCACGACAAACTAACCAGATTCGGAGGGGTCCCATATCAGTTTATTTGGACCTAAGCAGGATTGCAGGGGAAGAGTCCCTGCTGTTAAGCTACAAATGGAAGGCGGAAGATGAGATTGAAACGCATCTCATCACCAAGTACCGTCGAATTCCACGAAATCGCAGACACGGGAGTGGAGTATGGAATCAAGAATGGGAGATATGACATGGGTCGTAAAGGGTCCTGATTCAAGAAGCCAAAGGTCGATCCAGAATTTGGTCCGGGCTCCATTCTCGACACTCCACTACATACCCTGAATAACGAGGTACCAAGTGGCCTTAATGCTTCGCCATATCATGGACCCGCCGGTGGCCTCAAAGGAGGTGGGGGGACTGTAGATGTTAAATTTGTCTTTCGCTGCGAGGACTTGGACCCATAACGCAGTAGATTGGCAATCAGAGTCCAGCCTAATTTCGCTAGCAAGGCATCATTGGTGGCACGGATATGCCAAATTCCCAGTCCTCCCGTAGCTTTGGGTTGGCAAACATCCTCCCAGCTGACAAAGGGAATCCATTTGTCTCCATTGGAAGAGCTCCAGATAAACTGATGCATCAGTTTTTCAAGCTTATCGCAAAGCTTGTGGGGTAAACGGACCGTCTGCATGGTATAGCTAGGGAGCGCAGCTATGACTGAATGAACCAAAGTGGTGTGGCCGGCGAGAGATAGAAGGTTAGCCGTCCATCCTGACAAGCATTGTTGAACTCTGTCGAGGATGTGTTGATAAGTCTGTTTGCTGACTCGCTCATGAAAAAGAGGAACACCTATGTAGCGACCGAAGTCAGACGTTTGGCGAACGCTGAGTGCTCGACTTAAGCTGCGGGCCTTCGAAGGAGGGACATTGTGGGAAAAAACACCGGGATTTGTCAAGGCTGGCGTGTTGCCCCAACGCTACACAGAAGTCTTGTAAGATCTCGTGAATTGCGACCACCTGATGCGAGGAAGTTTCCGAAAGAAGAATAAAGTCATCGGCAAAAAACAAGTGCAAAAGTTGCAGCCCTTTTTTGCTAAGCCTAATAGAATGCCAGCGGCCGTGGGACACCGCCTGAGTGATCATGTGCCCTAGGCGTTCCATAAACAGGACGAACAGATAAGGGGAGATAGGGTCGCCCTGACGAATGCACTTGGATGGTCGAAAGGCAATACTCAGGTGCCCATTCCAGTTGACCTGAAATAACACACTGGTAATGCTCTTCATGATCAGATTGATCAGGGTAATAGGCAGTCCTACATCAAAGAGAGTATCCTAGATGAAGTCCCATGACAGTCAATCATAAGCCTGCGCCAGATCCACCTTAAGAGCTATAAAAACTGTCCGCCCAGTCTTGCGTTTCATTGTGTGGATCACTTCTTGTGTGATGAGAATGTTATCAGTGATTAATCGTCCAGGCACAAAACTACACTGAGTCGGGGCTACCAGATCATTGAGGTAAGGTTTGAGTCTGTGCACAATGATCTTGGTTATGGCCTTGTAGAGCACCGAACATAAAGCAATGGACCGAAATTGAGTGATCGAAGAGGGTGTGGGGATCTTAGGTATAAGGACCAAGATAGTGCGACTAAGATCCGAATCCCAGAACTCATGGTGAAAGATACGTTGGAAAAAAGATGTCAAGAAGAGGCCAACCACATCCCATTGCGACTGGTAGAAAAGAGCTGTAAACCCATCAAACCCAGGCGCCTTGTTAGGGGCCATGCTGAAAAACATTTGTTTGATTTCTTCGAGTTGCAGGGGACTGCTTAACTTGTCGAAAACTTGGAGAGGTAGGGGAAAATGGCCATGCTGTAGACGGGGTATTTGGGGTTGAGTGTCAACGCGATATAAAGTCTCAAAATAACATTGAGTGACGCCACGAATGCTATCAGGATCTGAGGCCAGTGCACCCATTTCATCTTTCAGAGAAGTAAGCTTCAGTTGACGGTGCTGAGCTCGAGTAATGGCATGAAAGAACTTAGTGTTCTGGTCGTCTTGAAAAGCCCATTGGCATCTGGACTGCTGGAGCCAGTAAAGTTCTTCTTAGTACAGGACCTGTTCCAGTTTAGTTCTGAGTTGTCCTTCAGGTTTCTGAGCTACGTCGAGTTAGTGTACTCAATACTCTTTTGGATCCCTTCAAGTCTGGCCAAAAGACGGTTCTTCTGGTGGAAAATATTGCCAAACATAGTAGCATTCCAATTCTGTAAGCGATTCGCGAAACAACTAAGATTCGCAGTGAAATCCTGATTGGTGACAGGCCAATTTGCAGCAACAAATTGACGAAACTTATCATGTGTAAGCCAGGCAGACTGAAAACAAAAGGGCTTGACGGCCGAAGGAGAAGGAGGGCTCGCATGCAGAGTAATAAGAATAGGCCGATGATCAGATTTCAAGAAGGGTAAATGGGTGACAGTAGTAGGGAACTGAAACTAATTGTTGGAGCAAAAAGCTCGGTCTAAGCGAGCAAGAAGTTGTACTCGCTTCCAGGTGAATCGAGGCCCCGAAAAACCCAGGTCATGTAGACTACAACTATGCACACAATTTCGAAAATGAGTATTGACACTAGGTTGAGTTCGGGAGCCACCCCTCTTATCACCTAGCTCAAGCTTGGCATTGAAATCGCCTCCCAATAGCCAAGGTTTCGTCGTGAAACTCACTATGTGTCTCAGATAATGCCAGAGATAATGTTATAGCGAGTAAGTCGGGCTGGCATAAATAGCTATGAAGTCAAAAGAGAGGCGATCCCATTCAATATTAGTATGGACAAATTGGCAGTGAGCAAGCAAGATTTGGACTACAATATCTTCTTTCCACAGAAGCCAAATACCTCATGAAAACCCTCCGCTTCCACTGGGTACGAGTGACCAAACCCTAAATTCCAAATAATTTTCACGAGCTCCACTGATGCGGGGTTTGACCAAAACGACCAGAATTGGCTTATGAAGGCGACAATAGTTTTTGATGATAAGTTTGAAGGTCCGTCCTCCAGTCCCTTGACAGTTCCATATTAAAATGGACATAAAAACAGTTAAGGGAGGGGAGCTAGGCAGTAAGAGAATAACCCTTGGAAATATCTTCCATGGGTTTATCAGAAGCCTCGATAATGTTGCAAGCTAGAGGGGACTTGGATCCCAAGTCTGGAGGTTACGAAGAGGGTACAATGGGTGTTTGATCGGGCAAGGCTGGGGCTGTAGGCCGATCAGCAGTAGTGTGGTAGGTCTCCATGTCCCGACAGCCCAATGCCTCTCGTAATGGCAGCGAGATTGAGTTATCCTGTATAATAATGTTGGTATTTGTGGGGATCGAAAGGGCCACATGGTTCGGGCCGGGACTATGTATTGAGGCGAGACTGGTCGTGGGAGGCGAGCTGGGGGTGGATGGGCCAGCTTGGGCCGGGGGAGGGACTGATTGGCCAAGGCACTGTTGCTGTAATGGGCCAGAGGAGAGCACGTGGTCTAGGGCTTGGGAGGAGGGGCCAGAGGAGATCACATGGGCTGGGGCCTTAGAGGAGGGGCCTGGCGTCTGGCCCAGAGGAGAGGGGAGGGAGCGGGACGGCAACATTTTGGGTCTTGGGTGAGGCAACCCTTGTGGCCTTTTAAACGATGCCCTTTTACCTTTGGACGACGCGTTGTGCTGCAACCTCGATTTCATTTAGGGCTTCATCTGCTGCCGCTGGTGTGCGTGGTGGGGAGGCTCCTCGGGAGCTGGAGAGGGAGTCGTTGTAAACTCCAACGGCTCAATCCTAGGCAGGGTCGCAAACTACGAGCCTTGGAGATCCACATGAACGACAGTCGAAGACGTATGCTGTCGGAGTGGGAGGAGATTGACGCGCACGCCTATGAACTTGCATCCACAACCTGAGTTCGAGTTGGTTGGTTTCGCTGGAGGAAGACGCGATGAGGCCAGTGACTGATTGGAGGTTGGAGTGTCCACAGAGGGTGACACAGGGGTGGGTGGTAGGGGGTGGGTTGACAAAGGGGGTCCCTCGGTTGGTGGTTCGGGGTTAGGAGTGCCAGTAGCCTTCTCCAGACAGGAAGAGCTTCCACGGCCGACGAGACCACAAGAAAAACAGATCTGAAGGAGACCCTCATAAGCCACCTTTATGAGTTCTCCGTCAAGTTCCACCGCGAATCGGAGCAGAGCTTGAAGATCAATCTCCACCACAACCCTAGCGAACTTACCACGGTGAGTATTCTGAGTGGTTTGATCGATTTTGATTGTTTTGCCAATCAAATTACCTATTGCCATCAGGATGGACGGATGGTACCTGGCCACCGATAATTCAGAGAATCTGATCCAGGTTACTACATGCGAGACTTGCCTTAAAGATGGTCGGAAGTCAAGCGACCAAGGTTAAAAGTTGAAACTTGACCTGAAAATTACTTATGAAATGCCTCGAGTGGAGGCTTGATCTTGGAATCGAACTGTATAATCCTAGACGGATACATGTTATGTGCGTGGAAGAAAGAGTAGAAATGTAGAATTTGCATGCCCGCATCATTTTGGTCTTACTCGTAACATGGCTGCACATTAAACCTATCGACACCCTAAGCCTGAACTCACACTTTGGAAAAATGAAAACGACAATAGCCGAATGGAGCCGAATTTCTTTATCTATTTCACCGGATACGCCTCGAGCCTAATTATAATTTATAAATTATAATGTATTATTTTTACCTCATAAATACTTTTGAAAGTTTCTAATTTCACTAGTAAATAAACTACGAAAAATATTATTTGAAAATTAAAGTACGTTATTATCTCACAAGGTTGGATAAGATATTAGTTTATTTTATTTTATTGTTTTTTATTAGCCACAAAACATGAATTTACGTACTGTCCATTCCTTTAATTTGAACAAAGAATTCCCAATCCTTTAAATAATGCAACATCTTGTAGAAGAGCAACCTTCAACCATTTTGTTCTGAGATGAGTGCCAAAGTTTGCGTTACAGGGGCTGCAGGCTACCTTGGTTCTTACCTTGTCAAGAGGCTGCTTCAGAAAGGGTACACCGTTCACGCCACCACCAGAAATTTGGGTTCGCTCTCAATTTTTGAAACGTTTGATCCTTTTGTCTTTGGAATGTTACTTCGACTATCTCGGATCACAACTTTCATGGCTTGAATCTAGGCGATGAAAACAAGGTAGGACTTCTCAAAGCTCTTCCAAAAGCTGAGACGGGACTGAAACTATTTGAGGCTGATAGTTACAAACCAGATGAATTCGAAGCAGCAGTTGAAGGGTGTGAAGCTGTTATTCACATGGCAACCCCACTGGAGCATGATTCAAGGAGTTCTCAGGTGGGATATTATGATCTCTAGTTCAGGCTATGATGAGTATCGTATTCTTCTATAGAGCAAACGATGTCGTTTACTCATGTTATTACTTTTCTGTTTTAGTTACAACACACCGTTTTATAGTAGTGTTAGCTTCTATATATAAAAGGCTTTTCTGCAGTTTCTAGAATATGCCGAATGAATGAAGGATTCAGTTACTTCTCGTTTTCTCTCAAATATTGTTCATGGTATCAGAGCCGAGGGTTGTCTAAGCTGGGATTTGGGTTTTTTGGTTGAGATGGAGATTGAAGATTTGCGAAATGAGTTGCTGCAAGAAGTGCGATCGCAAGCTAATGGTGATTCACTTCATCTAAATTCTTCCAATAATCCAGGAATGCTATTGGTAACAAATCTTATGAATGGCAACAATTATCTTACCTGGAGTCGTTCTATGAAGATCGCACTAAAGGCAAAGAATAAGCTGAGTTTTATAGATTCGAAGATAGAGTCGCCGGATGAAGAATCAGAAGAGTATGAACAGTGGAGTAGGGTGGATTCGATGGTGACATCTTGGATTTTAAATGCTGTTACACGGGAAATTGCGGAGGCTTTCATTTACGCAGCATCTGCAAAAGATTTATGGAGAGAGTTGGAAGAAAATTATAGTGAGTGTAATGGACCTCAAATTTATCAATTACAGAGAGAAATTGCATCTGTGGAGCAAGGTAACCTTTCGGTAAATGCCTATTTTACAAAATTGAGAAAGCTTTGGGATGAATTGAATTGTTTAAGTCCAGCTCCTCATTGTACTTGCGGTAAATGTGAATGTGGAGGAACTAGAAAGCTTGATGATGCTATTTCATTGAATCGATTAATGCAGTTTTTGATGGGGCTAAATGAGGTTTTGATCATGCTAGAAATCAGATTTTGTTGCTTGATCGCTTGCCTACAGTGAGTAAGGCTCATTCTATGATAATTAGAGTTGAAAGACAAAGAGCTGTGCATATGTCTTTTGAGGACGCTACAAAAAGTAGTGTGATGTTAGCTAGAACTTGGAACAATAATAATAAGTCAAATGCAGGAAAAGGCATATACAAGAAAAGAGATGCAGATAAGGAAGAGAAGTATTGTGATTTTTATAAAGATGAATGGTCATACTAGAGAAAGTTGCCTCAAGATAATTGGTTATCTTGAGTTGTACTTGGATCTTAAGGAAAAAAAAACAGAAAGAACAAGCGAGAGTACAAGTTCATATGGCAGACACACCTTTAATCGAGGAAGATGTGACAGGAAAATATGACTCGAATATTGCTCCAGCAATAGCAGATATTGTGAAGCAAGAGTTATTCAAGCTATTGAAATGAAAGCAAGTTGACCGTGGTGATAATTTTCTGAATTTTGCCCAGATAATTGATTTTGCAGGTGAGATTAATGAAGTAAATTTTTTTGCCGCAAAAAAATAGTTCTTGGATTGTGGATACAGGTGCCTCTAATCATCTTTGTGCACATAGAGCAATGTTTAAAACCTTAGTTCCTATTACTCAACCTACCAAAGTCCATTTACCAGATGGCACATTTACAAATGTTGAATATATGGGTGACATTGTTTTACCTAAAAATTTGTGTCTTAAAAATACATTTTATGCCCCTACTTTCTATTACAATTTACTGTCTGTTAGCAAATTGACTCGATCCAATAACCTTAAATTCACCTTTACTAATTGTTGTTGTGTTCTACAAGACTTGGACAGTGAAAGTATCGTGGCTGTTGGACAAGTAGTAGGCAATTTGTATTTCTTGGACAATAATTCCTTTCTTGTTACTAAACGTGATTGTGTATCTTTGAAATTTTCATATTTCCATTCTCATTGTATCAATCATGTTTAATCTGGACATCTGCCAATTTGGCATGGCAGATTAGGACACCCCTCACATGCCTTATTACATCATTTGAGTTTCATTAATAAAGATTCTTTCCATTCTGATTTCATATGTGATGTGTGTCCTTTGTCTAAACAAACTCGACTTTCATTTTTTCTTAGTCATACTATAACAACTTCACCTTTTCACTTGCTACATGCTAATATTTGGGGCCCATATAAGGTAGCTTCTATGTCTGGAGGTCACTATTCTTACCTTAGTGGATGATTTTAGTCGGGCAACTTGGACTTTTTTCATGCATCATAAGTCTCAAACTATTGGTCTCTTATCCAAATTTTTAAGGATGATTGAGACACAATTTGGAGCTAAATTGAAGATTCTTCGCACTGATAATGGTGCTGAATTTCTCAGTAACTCTTGTCAAGCCTTGTTGTCTCAAAATGGAATATTACATCATAGAACCTATGTTTACTCGCCCCAACAAAATGGGATAGTGGAGCGAAAGCATCGTCATTTGATTCAAATTGCTAGATCTCTAATGTTTCATTCTCACTTACCTGATAAGTTCTGGGGAGATTCGGTGCTGCATGCTACTTTTCTTTTAAATAGACTTCCTACACCTGTGTTATCTTGGAAGTCTCCTTATGAAGTTCTTTTCTAGAAACCACCTACATATTCAATCCTAAAAAATTTGGTTGCTTGTGTTATGCCACAAATATTCTTCCAACTAGATCTAAATTTCATTCTAGAGCTTTTCGTTGCATTCATCTGGGTCATTCAAAAGGAAAAAGTGTTATAAGCTTTATGATCTATATTCTCATACCGTTTTCGTCTCTCGAGATGTTGTCTTCTTTGAATCGAATTTTCCTTTTCAATCTTCTTTATCCAAAACTTCTTCTTCTTCCTCAGCTTCTTTACCTCTACCTGTTATTTCTGATTCTGTTCCATCTATTGTTTCTTTTTCTAACCCTGATGTGTAGGTGCCTTCTATTGATTCCTCAGCTCCTATCGATACTGCACCTCCATCAGGTACTGTTTCTTCTTCTTTACCTTCTCCTTTTCTTCGACAGAGTGTACGCCCTAGGCATCCACCTTCTTGGTTGCAAGATTTTGTCTATACTGATCAAACTTCTTCTGATTCCTTATCTCTCATTGCTCCTAAACATTACTTTAGTGCACATCTATGTTTTTTGGCAAATTTTTCCACTTTGTAGGAATCGAGAAATTATGCTGAAGCTAGTACTGATGCAAATTGGGTTAAAGCCATGCAAACTGAATAAGAGGCTTTAGAGCATAATCAAACTTGGCATTTGATGTCTCTTCCCAAAGACAAAAAGCCCATTGGTTCTAAGTGGGTTTATAAATTGAAGTTAAAGCCAGATGGTACTATCGAACGTTGCAAGGTGCGTTTGGTCGCTAAAGGGTACAATCAAATAGAGGGGATTGACTACACAGACAATTTCTCTCTTATTGCCAAGACCACCACTTTACGTATTTTTCTGGCTATAGCTGCAGCTGGTACTTGGCCTATTCATCAATTGGATGTCAATAATTCTTTTCTTCATGGCTTTATTGATGAAGAAGTTTACATGGTTGCTTCTGAAGGTTATACAAAGGCTGCTCCTGGTCAATTTTGTAAACTTAATAGATCACTTTATGGCTTGAAGTAGGCTTCCCAATGGTGGAATGCGGATTTTACTTCCCAATTACAAGCTTATGGTTTTCATCAGTCGATGCATGATCCTTGTTTGTTTATCCTGTGCAAACAATCTAATTTTTTGGTCCTTTTAGTATATGTTGATGATGTTCTTCTCACGGGCACCTCTCAGAAGGAGATTCTTGTAGTTAAGGATTTCTTGCATAAGACATTCACAATCAAAGATCTCGGTTATTTGAAGTATTTCTTAGGGCTTGAACTTGCTCGGTCACCATCTGGTCTTCATGTTAATCAGCGCAAGTACATATTGGATCCTCTTCAAGATGCTGTTTTGGAAGCTGCTCAGGGTGTTTTATTATCTGATCCCCAGCCTTATCGCCGACTTATAGGGCGGTTGCTTTATGTTGGCTTCACGCGCCCAAATATTACTTTTGCTGTTCATTAACTTAGCCAATTTGTTCAGGCTCACCGAGATAGTCATTGGCAGTATGCTCTTCATACTTGAAAGGCACTGTTTCTTTGGGACTTTTTTATCCTGCCCTTAACGATTTTCAATTACAGGCATATTGTGATGCTGATTGAGCTGCTTGTAAAGATACTCACTGGTCGATTTCTGGGTATTGTGTTTTTCTTGGCTCCGTCTTCGTGTCTTGAAAATCTAAAAAACAAGCTACTATTTCTCGATCCTTTGCTGAAGCCGAATATCGTAGCTTGGCTACTACGGTATGTGAGTTACAATGGTTAGCTTACCTTCTCAAAGGGTTTCAGTTGACTATTCAGCAGCCTATTCCCCTTTGGTGTGACAATCAGGCAGTGCTTCACATTTATGCTAATCTCGTGTTTCATGAACGTACCAAGCATTTTGATATTGATTGTCATTTGGTCCGCGAGTAATATAAAGTTGGTTTCGTTCATCCTTGTGATGTTTCTTCTAAGAACCAGCCGGCTAATATATTCACTAAGTTGCTCTCTGCTCCTTTGTTTGATCATTTTGCTTCCAAGTTGGGCTTGCT
>JANZXR010351454.1:0-22264 GCA_027575705.1 Erythroxylum echinodendron
CATGATTAAATATTCATATGATTCATAAACTTAGTAATGTGTGAACTATATGTGTGTATTGCATAACGAAAGAAGCACAAATTGATCATCAACATCCAGACATTGCCGAGTCATCAAGGCAATAACTTATCTAGAGTGTACTGTGAGTTAACCTAGATGTTTTCTTACTATGATTGAATTGTTTTTTATTAACTTTTAGATGTTGAACTGTTATTAATTTGATTATGATGATTCCGGACATTGATGGTCCAAGGAGTTCAATATTGGGGATTGTAATGGAAGTGTTTTCTGAATGTTGAATGCCTAACTCAGATCTAATAAATACGACAAATGACTGTGCACATTGAATGAAAGTGTTGATAGCATATTATGTGAATTGATGTATTCTATCACATTGTTATACATGATAAGATAAAGGAGTTGTGACTAGCAGTGCGAAAAAGAGCTTAAACCTCAGAAATGTGCATAAAGAGCCACCAGCTCAGTTAATAATGAGCCCACTATCTAAAATGGGTACGGGATAGAATAGGAAATGAGCCCGCTATCCACAGTAGATATAAAGTAGTAAATAGGTGCTCAGTCACAACAAAGTAAAAATGAAAGTGGATTCACATGTACATTTGCATCTATATATCTTTACATGTATCATGTGAATGATTGTGAAGAATTACTAAAATGTGATGATTTAGTGATATGCAATGTTTGTGTACATGTTGATGATATGAATGATTGAGATAAATGATTGGATTATTCTGAACTGATTATATGAAATGTTTGTATTTCATGAAGTATTGTTGGAATATGATGTATATTGTGATCTGGTATTCAATATTGAGTGATGTGATACATCTGTTGAATTAGGAAATACACTTGTGAATTTAGTTTATACTTGTGATAATTTTGTTCTGACTTGAGTGAGCACATCGATGATGGTTCACTTACTGAGTTAACTCATCAAAATTGCAGCGTTGATTTTCAAGTACAAGGGAGACCTAGCTATTAAGACATTGTAGTAGAAGTCTAGTACTATCAATTTTGGAAACAAGAATGCTCAAAGGCCTGGTCAGTTGATATTTGAGGAGTCTCGTAAATTATGTTTACTTACTTTTCTCATTTCAAATAGAACATTTTGTGAAAGAGCAATAAACTTTTAGATGTTTTTAGTAATTTAAATATATGGATTATGAAATGTAATGCTACAATGTAAAGTTATGTTTTTGACATCAAAGAAAAGTATTAATTTGTCATTTCACATTATGAATCACTTTCTTACAAGGATCTACATCACCTTTCACTAGGGATGTCAAAAAGGGCCCGACCTGCTCGCTTCAAACGTATTTTGGGATGGGTTGGGCAAGCTACGAGCCGACTATGGTCAGCCTGACCTGGGTATAGACTAAGGTCGAGCGAGTTAGGAGCCTGCCTGACCTGCCTGTAGCCCGAACTTTACTTAAAAAACAACGACGTTTTGTAAAAGATGACATCTTTTTTGAATTTTTTCTAAAATAGATTATACCTAACCCACTTGTGGTCCTTCGGGCCACGACTTGGTTAGCCCGTGGTTGGACGAAGCCATGGGTTAACCCATTGACATCTCTACCTTTCACTCTAGCTAAATGTTTCTTTAATCTGGTGATTCCTCCACCTGTCAAATGCTTATTACAATACAAACAAATAGTATGATTCCTCATTTTAGGAACCAATCTAGCAAGAGTCCAAGCTCGATCATCGAATCTTCTTATACCTGAAGTGATTGAATTATCAGGAGTACTTGAACCTCCCTCCATTTATATATAAAATAAATAAAATCATATGTCAAAATTAAATTAATAACTTAATATCAAATAAAGAACACTTAATTTCATTATCAACTACTAACACAATTGCACATACATCTTATATAACTCTTTTGTATGATTTCATAACTTAACCACAAGGATATACACTCATGACTATAACCTATTCAATTTCAACCATAACTCACAACTATAAGTTTACAACCTATTTTATGAAATTACATAATTCAAGTATAAACTAATCTATTTTGTTTGCTTATAAAATTCAATTTGTAATACTTATCATTATTGTGTTTTCTTAACTTATTTTAATCAACATTGTCATTAAAATCATAATTCCTAACTTTAATTTAACATCTTTCATTCACCAATTTTAATCAACATTCTTAGTTTCTTACTTAAATTAATTTCACAATTAAAGGTTAACATACACTGCAAAATTCAATTTCATCCAATATAATTCACAAGAAGTCAATAACTAACAATTTAACGTACGTAATTACATATATATATATATATATATATATCTTATATAACCCATTTTGCATGATTGCATAATTTAACCATAAAGTCATACACTCATAATCATAACTTATTCAATTGCAATTGTAACTCACAACTATAAGTTCAAAACCTATTTTATGCAATCGCATAATTTAACTATAACATAGTCTATTTTTTTCACATATACAATTCAATTTGTAAGGCTTATCATTATTTTGTTTACTTAACTAAATTTAATTAACATTATTACTGAAATCTTAATTCCTAACTTTAATTTAACAATCTTTCATTAACAAATTTTAATCAACATTATTAGTTTTTTACTAAGACTAATTCCATAGTCAAGAGTCAACTTACACAATACATAATACAATTCAATTTCATTCAATATAATTCACCAATAACCAACAATCCAACATACATATTCACCAATAACCAACAATCCAACATACATAATTATTACATAACACAAAGTCACAAGACATAAATACACAATTTATAATAAATTTATAATTCAATATTATTTTATTTGTATTCAGTATTTTGTATAATGCAAATAAATAATTCAATATTCAAATCAACAATCAAAACAGTTTAATATTTCAATATCCATATTCCATAATTCTATAAAATTTATTGCAATTTTTGCAACTTTTACTGAATCCTAGTCTCAAAGACACAGGGATTGCAGAACAAAAATACAAAATTTTTTGCAACGTTCACTGAATCACTATATAACATAAATACATAACTTTTTGCAACCTTCACTAAATCCCTAGACTAGTACAGGTAGGGTCAGTGGGTCTGTATGTGGACTATGATGTAGTGGTGTGCGTTAGTAGGTGAGGTGATAGGTCTACGTGTGGGTCTAATACAGGTGTGGTGCAGGTGAAACAATGTTCTGGAGTGTGCGGTCTGTAGTGCTGGTATAGTGTGAGTGATTGGTGTACATATGCAAGCAGTCTACAGGTGAATGGTGCAGGTGCGATGGTGAAGTGTAGATGCAATGGTGCCTGTGCAACGGGTGGGTGCAACAGGTTGAGGGCTAAAACCTGAATGGTGTGATAGGTTGATGGCTGAGATAAGTAGGGTGGTGAGGGGGTTAGGTAGGTTTAGTCTGGGTTAAATGTCTTTAAAATTTGAATTTAGTCCTTAAGTTTTTAAAATTTGTGATTTAGTCTGATAAATAGTAGGTATTTAATACCGTCTAGTACCAAATCACAGTATGAGATAACTCTACTGTACCATTCTACATTACTGTATGATACTTATAACTTTAGTGTAAAAGCCTCGCCATGGGCTTTAGGTCAAAAAGGAATAATATTTTCCTCTTCTAGGATTTCTTTCCATAGTTTTATTGGTTAAGTTATTATAGGCTTTGGAGTAGATGCACTTTGTTGAATTTTTAGGTTTTTAGTGGCTTTAGAAGAAAGAGATGCTCTCAGGATCATTTTTGTATTGCAAAAATTCTTTCGTTAGGAATTTTGGGATAAAATTTTCTTCACCTTTTATAAACTCAATATCAAATAAAAATGCTCAAAATTGCTTACCGTCTAATAAAAATTTGTTTTCAACTAATATTTTGGACATCCTTCAATAGAACTTCCTTTGTTGATTTTCAATTTAAAGAAGAAAATGTTAATTTAATAAATCACCTTAAGACTTTAAAAAAGATAAAACAATAGATACTTTTTTTAATCATTAAGTAATTGTTTTAAGTGGAATCCTCCCTAGGTGTATTTAATAGTTTTTCTTTGTCGTTGACCTTTTATCTTAAGATACCTCTACATCCTTCATCAGAAGCATCCATTTCTACGATCTTAAAGGCCTTTAGCACAATTAAGTGTAGGATAGGGATGTCTTTGACCATTTTTTTATTTGTGTCACTAAGATGGTGTGTTTCTTTAACTAAGGCTTTGGTTTTTTTTCTTAATCTATCATAAAGAGGTTTACAAAGCCTATTTAGGTTTTGATAAAAATCTATAACATAATTTTGACTATCTGAAAACCTTTACACCTTTTTTTATCGAGTACTTCATTGGGAAATTTGTCGCTAAACTTTAAGGTTTTCTCAATGGGTGCAATTAGCTTTGGTTTTGAAAAGGCTAATTTTTGTTCTTAACACAACTAATTCATTTTTTCTAATGGAATGGATGAAAATCTTAATGTTTTTGAAGTGTTGCTCTAACATTAAAGAAATTATCATGACATCATCTATGTAGACTATGCAAAATTCAAAATAAGGAGTAAATATCTCTTTCATAATCCTCTGAAATTCAGAAGTAGCATTCTTTAACCTAAAGGGCATCACTTTCCACTCATAATGCTCAAATAGAACAGTAAAAGTGGTTTTATACCTATCTTTAAGATCTACTTTGGTTTTTCATAATCTTGATTTTATATTAAAATTTAAGAAAATTTAAGAATTATAAAGTTTTAAATCATATATTTTTTATTAGGAATTGGATACCTAATCCACTTCAAGACTTTATTGAGAGGCTTATATTTGATCACCAACTTGGCCACACCTCTTTATGTTTCAAAATTTTTGTTCATATAGAAGTTTGCACAAGTTTAAGGAGACCTAGAGGGAGAGATTAGCTTTTTCTTTAGTAATTCATTTATCTATTGTTTGCAAAACTTGCTCTAAATATTTGTTGATTTGAATTGGTTGGGCTTTATTAGGAATATGCTTATTCATTGAAATCATTTTTATAGGGAAAATCTACAATCTATTCTTTTTATTCCAAAAATCGTTAGTTAAATCAACACTGATTTCATTCTTAATGATTTCTTGCAAACTTCTAGTTATTTATTTTACTTTTTCATCCTTTGATTATTTTTTATCCTTGTTTTACACTAATTATACAATCCGATTGGTTTCATAGATCAAATAGGGTTTGATCAAATTGATATCCTAGTCTTGGATTTTTTTTATAAAAGGAAAGCAAAGATTTTGTGTTGTTGATTTTCATTGAAATGTTGTCATGATTCACTATGTAAAGGGTTATTAGCTTAATGAAAGGGTAAATGACCGTATGGGGTATATCCTATATGATCACAAAGGAAGTTTTAACTAAAAACTCACCTTGGCAAATATAATCGTTAATTTTGCAGTTTATCCTAAGTTTTGAGTTAATGGTGGCTTTGATTATTTCCAAAATTTTTTGTAAGAGGTTTGTTGGGAATATTCCTTATTTAATGCAATTTAAACCAACTATTGTGTTAAATAAATCAATTGTTTCAAATTGAAAGTATTCATTAATCTTAAGGGTTATCCTATTCAAATACTTTTAAGATGTTATCTGGTTAAGTACGAACAAGAAGTCTTTGGGTAATTTTTCAATGTGGTTAAGCTTAAGTTTTTCATTTATCTCATCATTTGATCACATTTTAATTATTTCACTAACTTCCTTCTAGTTTTGCTTGAGCTTCTTCAATTCTTGTCCAAATAGTTTAATCTCCTAATATAAGCTAGAGAGAGTCAATTATGAGTTTTTGTTTTTCTTAGCTTCGTCTAATATGTTGGTCAAATTATAAGTGGAAGAGGATGTTGAAGGGAGGCTTTAACTAGGGGTTTCCAATGATTGTTGTAGTTTTACAAAGTATTCTTTTTATAAATAGGGGTCTTAGATGTGGTTAATAACTTTTAAGAGGAAATTTTGATCTTTTATTAGAATGTTGATCTTTTTTCTATTTCTAATTGGTCATAATCTATTATTTCATCACTACTTATTGGCTATCGGCTTTTAAACCCAAGGTTTCATTATAAAACTCCTAATCAAATTAATCTTCAGAGGTTTCACTATTAGAGATCATTAAGGCTTGGATTCTATCTAATCCTTCTTGTTCTAATTCTAAACTTTTATGTTTTTTGTTGAATGTATAATACCTAGCTTTATGACCTTTTTTGTTGCACCTATAATATGTTATGTTTCTAAATTTTTTCGTTACAAGGAAGCTTCGATGTTTTTCTCACGTATTTCCTATTTAGTTGGGTTTCTTACAGAAATTTTTCTATTTTTATAGGCTTTGTTATATTGGCTACAAAGTTTCTTACTATTTTTGTAAGAAATATCAAATTATTGGCAAAAGGTTCCTAATTCTTTTTGGTTTTGTGCATCTCATTTTTTAATTGTTCTTGGATTTCCATATCTTAATAGAATTTCAATCCATCTTTTCGACTATAACTAATAAACTTAATGTAATTTCTCTATTATAAGGGATTTGGTCATTTTGGCTTTCTCTAATCTTGTTTATCACTTTCTCACCTAAGAGAGGAAGTAGTCCTACTGAGAACTTCTCTTTCAAAAATCATTGTTTTAAATCTTCTTTAAACATGACTCTCGTAAAGGATCTCTTATAAAATGTAAAGAGATTGCTAATATCAAAGTTTAGACAACATCTTGGATTGGTTCACAATTCTCATCTAAAATGGTCTCACTTTCTTTATTGACTTTAACAGCTTTGAGGATATCTATTTTTGAGATTTTATAAGTGGTGATGCCATCAACCTTTCAATTATACAAAAAATTCAGCTCTCAAAAGCTCAACTATTGTATGGTTAGACATTCTAAATTTGGTTCTATAGACATTTGTAGCCATTTTCATTTGTTAAAACATATTCAAAATATTGTACTTAGATATTCCATCTATGTTCTATTCATAAACTAAGGAGACACTATACCTAGTTTCTTATAAGACATTGGGTTTTTGATCAACATTTACACCTAAGGTAATAGGTTTGGACCAATGCGGTTTTCCAACATGTTGCCAACGGATTTTGTTCATTATAGGGGGGAAGAAGGTTTTAAGATCTCAGAATCACTATTTCTATTTTACTCAATCATATTGACCAATTGAGAGCTACTAGTTTTAACCCTAGTTAGCACTGCGCTCCTATCTGACGAAAGTGGTGTGCTAACTATATCACTTTCACTTATTTTATGGCATCATAATTTGAAAACATGAATAACACAATGATTAAAGATCAATTCCTCATTTCTTTTCACTAATAAAAAGTACATTATATCTTTACAAAATCATCCATATATGTACAACGTTAAAGACTTATCAGAGTCTACAGCTCTGTGTATAAAATGTGCTACATACATGAGGAATTAAACAAAAATTGTATCTAAATCCATCAACCCAAATGACCGATCTTTGAGTCATATCTTCTGTCCCAAAAGTAAAACCAAGCTTCTTCTAGGACGTTTAAGTAGCCTCTCTCGTACCTGAAAAGTTAACATTGTAATTTTGGTAAGTTTTACGAACTCAGTAAGTTAACCATCCTCGATGGTTCACTCATATAACATAACATGACAACTCATTCAATCACATAATTCCCATCAGCTCATCTATCATAATGTAGCATCACAAAACACTTTGTTCACAATTTTCACATTTATCATTCAACATGATTTAACAATACATTGCAATCATTCAAAACACACATATCAAATGTATATACAATATTCGTGAGACTCACATTTATTTATTATGTTGTTGTGATCAACTGCCTTTTTCACTGTCCCGTATCTATTATGGATATCGGGCTCATTAATACTATCCCTTGCTTGTTGGAGATACAGGGCTCATTTTACATAGTGAGCTAGAGGCTCTTATTGCATTCTGAGCATTAAGCTATTTTTCATTGGAGACTCCGATCACAACTTCCTTTATCTTTTATGAATTTGTGTAATGAAATTCCCTATACGTATTCAATCATTGTGTTTAATCAATCACATTCATATTCACATTCTCTTTCTCATTTATATTTTTCTTGGGACCTAAGTCTATCATTCAATAATAAAGTTGAGAACACTTATTCCATCTAATTCATATACAATGAGGACTTCTAATAGTTTTCATACATCAAATGCCTCAGACACTTAATGTCCGGAATCAATATATACACAATACATATCAGTTCACTATAGAATTTAAACAAAACAAATAATGAAAGTGAGACCATCTAGGTTACTCATAGTTTACTCCAAATAGCTTATTGCCTCAAAGTCCCACCAATATCTAGATGTAGTTGCTCTAATTGCTCCTTTATATCATACAAACATACACATTTACACATTACTATTTTGCGCATTCATATAAATACTCAATCATATACACATGTATATGCGTTATGTATAATGCATGTTCAATGACAATCCCGAGTATATTTCCTTAATACACATCTCATAATCAATTAACAACATCTTTCAATCATTCTTTAATGTATAATACACTTTACTCACTTTAATCACCTCTTCCATCATCAACTAGGTTCATTCAAAATCTCATTTAAGACTAAATACATCATATGGAAGCACCCTAGCATTAATTGGTTCATATATTACTCAAAAGACAACTCTTTTTCTCCATAGGTCTGACCATGACCATGGTATCCCTGCCACAATGATGACAGAAACTTTTGAAGCTGGCCATGATCGTGATAAAAACATTTTTTGGCTAAGCCACGATTCTGGCGTAAGGGCCATGATTGTGATAAAAACTTTTTTTTGCCAGGTCACGATCGTGGGGTGAGGGCCATGATCGTGCCTTGCGCTTTCTTCCTCTATTAACATGAATTCAACATATATTCCAACATCAATTTCACACTAATTTTCTAGAATTCACTTCCTCTAATACAACCTCATTTCATACTAATTCAACTAACAATTTAATTGCATTAAACTCTCAAACCTCTACTCATTTGATTCACCATTTTCAATTAAATCTCATCATTCATGAAATCTAATCTTTTTCCATAATATATATCTCATTAGTAAGCATCAAACAATTCATTTTCCAAAATTCATCATTTTGAATTCATAACCTCGTCATCCATAACTCCATTTCAGTTCAATATCATCTATACACAAATCAAATTCTATGATTGATCATAAACACCAAAATAAAACATATTCATATACACTTTCATCATCAATTGTCTGCACATATTTTACTTCATTTTTTTACCTTCATTTCATTCCTAACTATTACTTTAATTCATCTCATAAATTATCATCATAATTGATTTTTACCAACAATTCATAAATAACATTAACTCACTAAAATTTAGAACATAATCTTGTTTTTAATACACCTACGTTAAAAAACATATAAAATTCCATAATCAAATCATCAATCTCAAATTACTCGTCACAAATGTTTCATTTAACACTACCCATAAAGATTAACAAGCTACTTACTTGATAAAACTCCAAGTTCTTCAAAAACACCAAGAAGCCCTAACCTCTTATGTCATACAATCATCGTCTTGAAGGTGGATTAGGTTAGCTTTTCTTGTGGAAAATGAAGGAGACAACAAGATGGAAATAGTAATTGATAGATGAAAGCAAAGTGTAACATTGATGAAGGTTTGGTGAATCAAAATCGTGAAGAAGAAGAGAAAGCAACAAAGACGATGAAAAGAAGAGTTAAAATGAAAGACAATAAGGAGAATGTCTTGTAAAATGAGAAATCATGATAGATGAGTGGTGAGTGGTAGTGACACTTGTCGCTGCCACTTGTTACCTTCCTATGGTCCCATTTGAACCCTTATTAATAACTAGTCCATTTGTCTTCAATTTCTAATCCAATTGTCTCCCAAATTTCAATGACATTTGTTAACAAATCCTAAAGTCATTAATTTAAATTTCTATTGTCATTCAATACTTATTTCTATTATCATTTATCAATTGTCTTGCCACTCGAAAATTTTCCTAAATTTCACCAAAAATTCTAGATCAACAAAAATTCTAAATCTATATTTATACACACCAATTCAATTTTCAATACATATAAGCCATAATTCATATCACAAAAATCACATTTATAAATTAATTATACCCAAAAATGTCAATGAATGCATGTACAATAATTTTAATTTGTGAAAAAATTAATATTTACATGTGTGTGTATGCTATATTATGCATAAGCATAAAATGCACTTTCTAACTTCTCAATAATCTCTCATGTACAATATTCTAGCATTCTAACATTTAACATGGGATAACGGGATGTTACAATTCTCCCCTCCTTAAGAAATTTTGTCCTCGAAATTCTTACCTGATTATTTGAACAGGTGAGGATATTGTCTCCTCATGTGCTCCTCCATTTCCTAAGTTGCTTCCTCACTCGAGTGATTCTTCCGAAGGACTTTCATCATTAGAATTACTCGGTTTCTTAGTTGTTTTGTTTGATATCCCACTATCTTAATCGTCTCTTCAACATAACTCAAATTATTGTTATTTCGGTCTCCTAAGCCTGTAATACATGCATTAGATCATATCAATATTTTCTGAGCATATTTACATGAAATACATTACGTATCTGAGACATCTCGTTTGGTAAGTCTAATTTGTATGTCAGTGGTCCAATCCTCTCCATGATCTCATACGGACCAATATACCTAAGGCTTAGGAAACTCTTTTTACCAAACCTCAGCACTCCTCGCCAAGGCAATACTCTCAGAAATACTTTATCTCCCACACTGTACTCCATATCCCTTCGGTGATGATCCATATAGCTTTTCTATTTATCTTGAGCTGCTTTAATTCTACTTTGGATTAGTTTTACCTTATCCACAGTATCCTGTATCAGTTCTGGGCCTTTTACCATTCTCAAACCCTCTTCATCCCAATATAGAGGTGATCGACACTTTCTACCATACAATGCCTCGTACGGTGCCATTCTGATACTACTGTGATAATGGCTATTATATGCAAACTCAATTAAAGCTATATACTAACCTCATGCTCCTTGAAACTCTAATACACATGCTCAGAGCATATCCTTAATAGTCTTGATTGTCTTTTTACTCTGTCCATATGTTTAAGAATGAAATGATGTACTGAAGTTCAATTTCGTACCTATAGCTGATTGTAAGCTCTTTCAGAATCTTGAAGTAAATTTGGGATCCCTGTTCAATACAATGGACACTAGAAACCCATGCAGTCTAACTATCTCATTTACATATCTTCGAGCTAACTTATCTAGTGGGCTATTCTCCCTCACTGATAAGAAATGGGCCGACTTAGTCAATCGGTCCACCACAACCTATATAGCATTTTTTACCTCAGAGTCTTTGGCAATCTCATTATGAAATATATAGTAATTCGTTCCCATTTCCACTCCAGAATAGGTAACAAATGAAGCTTTCCAACCTGAGCCTGATGTTCAACCTTAATCTACTGGCATGTTAAACACTTAGCTATGCAGTCATCTGCTTGCTTCTTCATCTTTGGCCACCAAAAATGTTGCTTTAGCATATTATACATCTTGGTGGTACCAGGATGCATAGCATAAGCTACTATATAAGACTCTTTCAAAATTTCCTTTCTCAAATTATCAATGTCAGGAACACATAACCTCTGCTTTAACTACAGTGTCTCATCTCTCATCTCAAACTCAAAATCTGAATTCTTTTTCACATTTTCTATAAGCTTCACCATTTTGGGATCTTTATTATGAACTTTTCTGATTCTGTCCTGCAACATCAGCCTCAGTCTCAGTGTGGCTATCAATACCTCATTATGCTCTAGATTCAATTCCACATTTAAAGCTCTCAATTGAATTAAGCTCGGTAACCTTGATAACTAAATCTGAGCTACATTGCTATTCAACTTTCTAATCAATGCATCTGCCACCATATTAGCTTTTCCTAGATAATACTCAATTGTATATTTATAATCTTTCAACAGCTCAATCCATCTCCTCTGTCTCATATTTGACTCCTTCTAACTCAACGGATACCTAGAGCTTCCTTATAATTAGCATAAATCTAGAATGTCTCCCCATATAAGTAGTGTCTCCATATCTTTAGAGCAACATGCTCTAAATCATGTACTGGATAATTACTCTCGTGAGACCTTAATTGTCTTGATGCATAGGCTAACACCTTGCTATACTGCATCAACACACATCCCAATATATGATGCGAAGCATTACTATATACTACATATCCTCCAGTTCCTGATGGAATAGTTGACATCGGTGCTATAGTTAAGCAGTGCTTCAGTTCATCAAAACTTTTCTGACATTCATCATTCCATCTGAAGGACACATTTCTCCTTAGAAGTTTATTCAGAGGGGCTGAGATCAATGAGAATCCCTCGACAAACTTTCGGTAATATCCGGCTAATTCGAGGAAACTCTAGATTTTAGACATATTCATCAGAGTCTCCTACTTCATTATTGCATTTATCTTCTTTGGATCCACATGTATACCTTGTCCATTTACTAAGTGACCCAGAAACACTACTTGATTTAGCCAAAACTCACATTTGCTAAATTTACCATGCAATTATTTTTCCCTCATAATCTATAGGATTATTCTCAAGTGCTCAATATGCTCTTTTATGCTCTTTAAGTACACTAAGATGTCATCAATAATCATAATTACAAAATGATCTAGGTAGGGCTGAAACACCTTATTCATCAATACCATAAATGTAGCTGGGGCATTAGTCAACCCGAACGACATTACTAAAATTTCATAATGCCTATACCTGCTCCTAAAAGCACTTTTCAGTACATCAGCTTCTGCTATCTTTAACTGATAGTACCCTGATCTCAACTCTAACTTAGTGAACACCTGAGCTCCCTGCAACTAATTAATCAAATCATCGATTCTAGGCAACAGGTACTTGTTCTTCACTATTACCCGATTCAGTTGTCTATAACCGATGCATAGTCTCAAAGATCCATCTTTCTTCTTCACAAATAAGACTGGAGCTCCCTATAGTGATACTTTGGGTCTAATGATTTCTAACAACTACGACAACTAAGCCTTCAACTTCTTTAGTTCCATAGGTGCCATCCTATATAGAGGAATAGATATAAGTGCTGCACCTAGAACTAAGTCGATTGTAAACCCTATTTCCCTATCTGGAGCTAAACTAGACAGCTCTACGAGAAACACATCCCAAAGTTTCCTAACAATAGAAATGTCTTGTACATTATGCTCAATTCGAGTATCAATGACATGGGTTAAATAAACCTCACATCCCTCTTGCATCAACCTCAAGGCATTCATAAATGAGATCATCCTAGTTGACACTGCTTAACTAATACCTCAAAAAACTACTCTCGGCTGATTAGGAGATTCTAATATTACCTCCTTAGTATAGCAGTTCATGATAGCCCTTTGAGTAGTGAGCCAATCCATGCCTAGGATAACATCTATTTCCTTTAACTGTAACACAATCAAGTCTGCCTGATCAATTTGAATTAAACACCTCTTGCAGACTTCTTCTATTACTGTGGTACTACCTATCGGTTTACTCACCTCTAATCCATATCTCAATAGCTCTCTATCATAATACAACCTAGATGCCATATACAATGCGATAAAAGAGTGCATAGATCCAGGATCAAGCAATGCAAAAGCTTCAAAAGAAAAAATAAACAACACAACACCTGCAGCAACATATGGAGAATTATGAGCCTCCTGCAGATCATTGCATACATTCAGGCCTAAGACTACGGTTGGTTGCTCTACAACTTAATCCTGATAGTAAGACTCCTAAAGCTCATTCTGCCTCTACCACGACCTATCTATCCAGACCTACTAGCTGGGCTCTACTAGATAGTAGTTTCAATCACTCCTTCTCCTTTCCTTCAAGACAGTGCTCCAAATATAACATTATAGTCTCTGATCTGATGGTAAAATGAGCCGCATCGAAGGCAAGCTCTAGATAGTTTCTAGCATTCACTGCCGTGCTTCTTCCTATAGTACTCACAATTTGGCAATTGGCCCGATACTACACCTCTTCCACTACCAAACTGTACAAAGCTACTCCTCTGTCTGAACCCCGGCTGTCTTGATCTAGCCGGTGGTCTAAAAGCATTGTTTTGATGCTTGCTAAACCTTCTGCCATAACTGCCATGAGATTCACTGGGCCTCTTCAGTCTAGACTCTGATCTACATTTTATTTGACCGTCATTTAACAATTGCTCAACTCGGAACAAGGCAACCTGTAGTTTTGTGACACTACCCAGATTAGAAATGGCTAACCTCGTCCGAATCTCCACGTTCAGTTCATCTTCGAATCTCCTGCACTTGTCTTCCTCAGTAAGAATCCAGGTATTAGCACAACCCATCAACTCATTAAAGGTAATCTCATACTCTGCCACTGATAAACTACCCTGCTTTAAATCTAGAAAATCCTTCATCTTTCTGTTTAGGTAGATTTTGGGCATGAAGTTCTTCTTGAAGACTCGCAAAAAGTCTTCTCACCTCAAGCTACAAGGCCTGGTGGTACTGCCTAGAACAGTTTTTCACCACTAGTATGTTGGGCCTTGCAGTAAGGAAATTGTGTAGTCAAACTTCTCACCCAACTCGTAATCCATATGGTCAAAAATTCTCTCCGTTCTATCTAGCTATCCCTCGGCCTCTGTAAGGTCTATACTATCGTAGAAGTCCATAACCCCATGCATTCGTGGCTTGTTGTACCTCCTTTCCCTTCTCTTTGGAATTTTTGAAGGAATTCTCTCAAGTTGAGACACAGAAGACTCCCTAATGGCTCCTACCAATTCTAGGTTGTTTATGTCAATTGACCTTCCAACTTGGTCACTTATAGCAAATGATCTATAATCGACAATATATAACATCAAACTCTCTGAGCTTTTTGTATTGTGCTATATTTGGAGATAATACTGTATATTAATATATACATGATTGTGATGAGTTCAAAGATGTATTTGAATCCTTTTGGTATGTATGCTAGTGATATAAAATGTCATATGCCCTTACATGAGCTTAGTGTTCATCGGTATGAGAAATCTTGGAGATTTCCGACATATAAGCTTTTAAGTGTGAAAAACGGAGTCCATTGGATGGATATGACCATGGTAGTCAAATTAAATATGTTCTAATGCCTTAGAGGCGATTAGACATGATTTATAGACTTATTGGACACTTCGAAAGCTTAATTGGAAAAGTTGATGTACATAAGGGCTTATTTGCAAATTGTTAAAAGTTAAGGGACTTAAATGTAATTTTTCAATTCTTGGAGAACCAATATGTAATTTTATAAAGTTAAGGGGCTTATTTATAATTTTCAAAATTACGAGGACCAAAATAAAAATAAAAATTTTGGCCATTCTCAAATTTTGGGTTAATTGCAAATTTAGGAAAGTTTGGAGGGTATAACACTAATTTCACATAAATTAAGGGCAAAAAGGTAAATTCACCATATTTAGTCAAAGAAGAGTCAAATTCTACACCCTTCTTCATGAGTGTGGCCATGGAACCCTTTTATTTGGCATTAAAAACACTTAGTTTTAATTAAAAGAAAGGAGAAGATAGGAGAAAAGAGGAGTAGAAGAGGAAGTTTCAGCCATCACTCAATTTTCACCAAGTTTTTGATTCATCAACTCAAACCAAGGTTTTCTAAGCTAAGTTGGGGTCAAGGAACTCAAATCTATCATTAGATTTGAGAAATTCTCAAAGTATTTGAAGATATCACCAAAGGAAAGTTTAGGTAAATTTTGTCTAATCTCTCTCTACATTATGATTTTGAGTTTGGTGTTAAGATATGATGTTCTTCATGCTTGAATATGCATGAATCATGGTTTAGGTGAATGAAATGTGTCATATAGAGGGCTCTTTAAGTCAAAACTGAAAATGCCCTCTTTTAGTAAAAGTTGTAAATTTTTGGATACCTTTTGAAATTGATGATTTAAACGAATTCTATGGTGTTAATTTTGCATGTATAATGTGAATTGATGATGAAGAATGAAGAAGATGTATGTTGGTTAAGGTTGGGGCGAAATGATGAAGAAGAAGTGGATTAATGTAATGAGCTGTGTAATTGATAAATGTAGCTTAAATGAAGGGACTTGGTTTGAATAGAGTGGTGGAATGTGTCATTGAGTGGAAGTGTTACTATATGACGTGATTGGAGAATGAATTATTATGATAAATTCTTGAAAATGAGACTTCAAAGTTATGCACTTTAGATGTTTGATAAAATGCTTAAGTGAACTTGGCTTAGGGTTTAAGGATTTTGATGATGTGCATTGACTTAGAGTAAACTTGAATTGTTGCTTAGATTCATGAGTAATGGCCTAATTTGCATGGATAAATATGTGCTTAAGTATGTTTTGAAATGAGCAAGTATTGGGTTAAAGGCATTAAATGCCTTAGAAAATGCAAAAGAGAAGCTAATGTGAATGTTAAGTTTAATGGTCGAATCCTATAGCTTAAAGGGAAGGATATTGTCTTTTACACACTTATATGATGGTGTATAACTACAAAAAAATTTATGTTTAAGTAGTAATTTCATTGTATGTCTTTTTATGTATAAAGGCTCGGGAGCTAGGAATCAAGGATCTTGTACCGAGGACTGTTGAAATTAAGAGAGGGTATACCTTCTTTTGAGTTGAGTTGGGGAAACCATATTTCTCATATAGGATTAAATCATCCTAAGACATGCATGATGACTTGTATGTGAATTTTGAACCTAGGTAATGCTTAGTAGAATTAAATCTCAAATAGATACTAATACATTTATGTATTTATGAAATGACATTTTTTTGAACAACTATGCATTTAAAGAACAAAAATTGGCTTTTATTTCATGAGATAATGATTTGAAAATTTTCATATACATAACTGAGTCATATATATTGCATGCATGTATTCTCTTTTGGCTTAGAGCCTTGGCACAGCTCCATTTTATCGGTTAGACTAATAAATAAAGGCATGATGCTTTACTTGATTTTAGTATTCAACGTTTCTATATGATTTTTTGATGATTGATGAGGAAATGATTAGCCAATCGTGTACTGGGCGCAACTGATTTAGCGACCCCCATACCCTTAACTCTAGTACATAAAAGTCGATTCCCCGTATCGACACCTTTCTACAGGACTTACAAGTGATTCCACCCTAGGGCCTAAACACCAATGAGGTCATCACCTAGGGTCAGACGCCCTTGTCCGCTGTAGTCTAGACTCCCCACAGATGAATTCAAGCCAACACTGAGGATCGGTAGGTGTGTGTGCTAGTTTGGCTAACTAGTGATGTCACACGTGATTGTTTTGGCTTACCTTGATATTTGCTTTTCTGACGAGATTTGATTTACACATGTGATGTTTTTATGCTTTTGTGTATTGGAACTATATCCTATGTTCATTGGAAGAGTGAATTAATAAGCTAGGCCCATATGGTTCCTAACCAATATACATTGAGTTATAGACTAGGCCTATGTATTGTATGTCCACCTTATGGGTTATCTATACCGTCTTGGTGCGTATCGAGTTCTATTTGTGACATATGTTTTTTCCTGCTCATTGAGTACATAGTGTGAAGTTCCCAACCATGCAGGTTAATTTGGTGAGTTTGAAGTTCTGAGTGGATCGTGCCATATTTTGACATTTTGGGATATTACCGCACGTAGGTTAGTCTTTGTTTTGTACTTTTTGTATAGTGGCTCATGATTATGTCGATATGCTTTATAATTTTATAAATTAACTCATGTCTGTCTTATGGTTTGTAAATGATTTTATGTATGAACATTTTTGTATTGTCGTTGAGATTAATATTCAGTTAGCTTTGTATAGTCAGGTTAAGGGTACCATGAGTATCCTTAGCCCAAGTATACGGCGATTGTCATGTGCCCGATGTGGTTCCCTGTCGTGACACAATAACTTTGATTACTATCTGCATTTCTCACAATATTTCATACCTAATGTTCCTATATGCCCATATGGATGCCAGCTAGGCTCTAATTCCAAGACCTATAGCACGTTACTCCCATCCAACATGTGCCTATACACTGATCAGATGTTCAAGCATATACCTGACGGAAGCGGTGCGCTAACTATATTAGTTTCACTTATCTCACACGAATAACACAATGATTAAAGATCAATTCCTCATTTCATTGAACCAACAAAAAGTACATTGTATCATTACAACATCATCCATATATGTACAATGTTAAAGACCTATCAGAGTCTACAGGTTCGTGTACAAAATGTGCTAGATGCATAAGGAATTAAACAAAAATTGTATCTAAATTCATCAGTCCAGCTAACTAACTTTTGAGCCATTTCTTCTATCCCAAAAGTAGTACTAAGCTTCTTCTAGGATGTCTTAGTATCTAAGTCGCCTCTCTCATACCTGAAAAGTCAACGTTGCAATTTTGGTAAGTTTTACGAACTCCGTGAGTTTTGTAAACTCAGGTAGTTAACCAACCTCGGTGGTTCACTCATATCACATAACACAATAACTCAGACAATCACATAATTCACATTATTTCATCTATCATCATGTAGCATTGCAAAACACTTTGTTCATAATTTTCACATTTATCATTCAATATGATTTAACAATACATTGCAATCATTCAAAAAGATACATATCAAATGTATATGCAATGTTCATGAGACTTACATTCATTTATTATGTTATTGTGACTTAGTGTCTTTTTTCCTGTCCCGTATCTGTTGTAGATACCGGGCTCATTAATACTGTCCCTTATTTGTTGGGGATATAGGGCTCAGTTTATATAGTAAGCAGGAGGCTCTTATTATATTCTAAGCTTTAAGCCCTTTTGTATTAGCGACTCCAGTCACAACTGCCTTTATCTTTCATGCATTCATGTAATGAAATGCACCACATGTATTCAATCATTGTGTTTAATCAATCACATTCACATTCTCTTTCTCATTCACATTTTTCTTCGGACCTAAGCCTGACATTCAATAATAATGTTGAGAACACTTATTCCGTCAAATTCATATACAATGAGAACTTCCAATAGTTTTCATGCATCAAACTCCTCAGACACTTAATGTTTAGAATCAATACATACACAACACATAGCATTTCACTATAGAATTTAAACAAAACAAATAATCAAAGTGAGACCATCTAAGTTACTCACAGTTTGCTCCGGATAGCTTATTGCATCGAGGTCTTAGCAATGTCTGGATGTAGTTGCTCTAATTTCTCCTTTATATCATGCAAACATACACATTTACACATTACTACTTTGCACATTCACATGAATACTCAATCATATACAAATGTATATGTGTTATGTATAATGCATGTTCAATGACAATCCTAGGTTTATTTCCTTAATACACATCTCATAATTCAATCATTCTTTAATATCTAATACACTTTACTCACTTTAATAATCTCTTTCATTATCAACTAGGTTCATTCAAAATCTCATTCAAGCTTAAATACATCATATGGAAGCATCCTAGTATTAATTGGTTCATGCATTACTCAAAAGACAACTCTTTTTCTCCATAGGACTGCCCACGATCGTGGTGTCCCTGTCACGATTATGATAAAAACTTTTGGGGTTAGCCACAATCATGGTGGTCCTACCACGATCGTGATAGGAATATTTTTTTGTCAGGTCACAAATGTGGGGTAAGGGCCACGATTGTGCCCTGCACTTTCTTTCTCCATTCACTCAAATTCAACATATATTCTAACATCAATTACACACTAAATTTATAGAATTCACTTCCTCTAATACAACCTCATTTCATACTAATTCAACTAACAATTTAATTGCATTAAACTCTCAAACCTCTACTCATTTGATTCATCATTTTCAACTAAATCTCATCATTCATGAAATCTTATCTTTTTCCATAATATATATCTCATTTGTAAGCATTAAACAATTCATTTTCCGAAATTCATCATTTCGAATTCATAACCTCTTCATTCATAACTCCATTTCAGCTCCATATCATCTATATACAAATCAAATTCCATTATTGATTATAAACAACAAAACAAAACATATTCATATACACTTTCGTCATTAATTTTCTGCACATATTCTACTTCATTTTTTCACCTTCATTTCATACCTAACTATTACCTTAATTAATTTCATAAATTATCATCATAATTGCTTTTTACCAAACAATTCATGAATAACATTTCATCAATCTCAAATTATTCATCACAAATGTTTCATTTAACACTACCCATTAAGATTAACAAGCTAAGCCTTAACTTCTTATGTCACACGATCATCATCTTGAAGGTGGATTAGGTTAGGTTTTCTTGTGGCAAATGAAGGAGACAATAAGATGGACATAGCAATTGATAGATGAAAGCAAGGTGTAACGTTGATGAAGGTTTGGTAAATCAAAATCGTGAAGAAGAAGAGAAAGCCACGAAGAAGATGAAAATAAGAGTTAAAATGAAAGGCAATAAGGAGAGTGTCTTGTAAAATGAGAAATCGTGAGAAATGACTGGTGAGTGGTAGTGAAACTTGTCACTACCACTTGTCACCTTCCTATAGTCCCATTTGAACCCTTATTAATAATTAGTCCATTTGTCTCCAATTTCTAATCCAATTGTCTCTCAAATTTCAATGACACTTGTTAACAAATCCTTAAGTCATTAATCTAAATTTCTATTGTCATTCAATACTTATTTCTACTACCATTTATCAATTATCTTGCCACTTGAGATTTTTCATAGTCTAAAAATACCCAAAATTTCAAAATTTTCCTAAATTTCACCAAAAATTCTAAATCAACAAAAATTCTATTTCAATTCTTATACACACCAATTCAATTTTCAATATATATCAGCCACAATTCATATCACAAAAATCACATTTATAAATCCCAAAAAATATCAATGAATGCATGTACAATCATTTTAATGTGTGCAAAAATTAATATTTAGATGCGTGTGTATGCTATATTATGCATAAGCATGAAATGCACTTTCTAACTTCTCAATAATCTCTCATGTATAATATTCTAGGGTTCTAACCCTTAACATGGGATAACGAGATGTTACACTAGCTTTACTCCATGTTTGGATGGTATTCAAATTTTAAGACATTAAAGATTTTGGAGAATCACAAACGACATTTCATTGATCCTATTCAACTAGTTTTGAATGGAGTTAAGGAATTTTTTTTTGCTTTCCTTTCTAAATTGGTTTGAGTTGCTATTGGACACTTTGTGTGACTTAAATATTGGGGTTTTATAGCATCTTTCTTAGTTATCACAGTGGGGTTTTCTAGTGATTTCTCTATCCTAAACATTTTTCCTTCTATCGTTTGCAGATAACTATTGGTGTAATTGTTTAGACACATGATGTGTTCAATGTCTTTTGGGTTCATATTTTTACTTTCATTCTTGATATTCAAAGGGTATGTTATGACTATATTATGTTTATAAGGAATCTTAATCTCAAAAAAAGGAGAGTTTTCTGATTGCATCTATTTCGATTTCCTATACCTTTATTTTATTGTTTTTATTAATGGCTTTAAAAGGATAATCTATGTTGTTTTCATAGGCATATAATTCAAACCAATCAAATAACAAGATGTGCACTCTATATTTATTAACAAAATCATAATATTTCTCCTAGATTTATTTTCTTTGTTTATAAAAGTGGCTAAAAAGCCATAACCTCTTTTCTCTGTTTTCAAAAGAATAGAAATCACCATGCAAATATTTTTTATTAACCTCAATTTCTTTCTTTAACATATAAAAATTATTTTTCATGTAACATCCCATCACTGATAGAAAGGGTAAGATAGTAATTTGGAACGGGTTAGGAGTGTTTAAAATTGTTTAGCTATGTTCATGTATTTATATATGCACGTGAATAGTGAATTTTGCATGTGTAATAATTGTATATGCATTCATGACATTTCTCGGTATATTTGTTAATAAATGTAATTGTTATGAAAAATATGATTTTTTTACTTGAAAATTTAAATTGGAGTGTGTCTTTGTGAGTTTTGAATTTTTGGAGAATTTTAGAAATTTTTCTGGAAATTTCGGGGTACTTTTCCGGACTAAGAAAAATGCCAAGTGGCAGACTGACTGGTTACCGGTAGGAAAAAGCACTGTCTAATGGCACTGGAAATTAGATACATGATTTTAGGATTTATTAATTTGAGCCATTGGAATGTTTGGAGAAAAATTGGAGTAGAAATTGGAAT
>JANZXR010351504.1:0-22258 GCA_027575705.1 Erythroxylum echinodendron
CTCACATTTAAGCACAATAAATCACCAAATAAGCATAGAATTAGGAACTAAAACATGCTAGATTTACACACTATCAACCATTATGTTTGCTCCGTGTATATTTGTACGTTTTGATGTATTATGACGATATGGTGGGTCATTAATAAAGATAATCATTATTTATCCTCAATAATACGTGTTATATACTTTGTCATAATACGTATAAAAGTCTTAAGATTTGTGTCAATTTTAAGCATTTAAAAGTCATTGGGCATATATACAGATTAACCTTGAGCCTATATCATTTAGACACATACAGTTTTATACAAATATCCTTAAAGTTTCACATGACATAGGGGGATATAAGTTTTTAATCCCATAAAGGTTCTCTAATGCAGTTTAACATTCAATTAGAGAGCATAAAAGTTTTCTCTAATGCTGTTTAGTATCTGGTAAGAGGAAATAAGTTTTCTCTAATGTTGTTTAGCATTTGGTGAGAGAAAATAGGATTTCTCTGCTGCAGTTTAGCACATGCAATTTAGCATAAGGTTAGAAAAATCGAGACCTACAAACGAAGATGATACGTATTAGATCATAAAGGTATCATCCTAGTCTATCACACTCTATTTTCCCATTCATGTTAGTAAGGTATTAGATATTCGTGATTATATTGGACATGTTTCACACATGACACATGTGTTTGATATTTTTCAGTATCGAAGGCCTTGCAGGATGGAATGTAGGACTTTTATTACCTTTGGATCAAATGTTTTTAAAATTTGGTACTAATGCAGTAACGTGACTTAACCAAATTTTTAAACTATTTTGAACTTGAGTAAAACTGCAATTAGTAATTGTCCAAGGGGGAGAATGCTAGACATTTTTGTCCTTAAAGACATTTTTGTCATTTTCTTATTAAGTGGACAACCATTAATTGTAATTTTGGCTTTTTAATAAATTATCGGTTAAGTTACGTAATTTAATACAAATAAGGATAATAAAGTGACCTAATAAATGATCTAAATCAATGGGTCGAAGTTTGAGTGAAAAATGGATCCCTTTTAGTGTGGACTTGCTCCATATCAGATTTGTGATTGGGAAACCCGATATGGAAGCTATAGATATAGGTTAAGGTCTTCTATAGTTGCTCATATCAATTATAAGTATAAGGATTCTCTAACTCGTTAAGAAAGCTTACGTATTGAGAAAACTATAGAAAGACCTAAATTACGTGTCGAGAAATGTATTCCATAAAGGTCCCTGGAGATTCGCGATCGTTTGGATCTTGAAAATGACATCAGAATCAAAGATGGAACTAAAATTAGGTATTCCATATTTCTTTCATTTTAACCCTTTCATGTATGATCCTGGGTATGTAATAAGGTCCATACTATGTATTACATGTCCATGTATCTGAAGATGGTAGGACATCGATAATTTCAAGCTAACCCCTTGAAGTTGAATGACTCTTGCCAAAACGCACTTGAAAATATAGGATTGCAATCACTTATTATTGCTTCTTACATTCTATACAGTTTGAAGACATCATCGATGAAAGTTTGTGCAACTTCTTGAGTTGTGTAAGGATGTTCGAGAGCCATAAAATGAGCATACTTGCTCACTATCCACCACGATGTAAATGCATGTCTTACCTTGAGAGAGGGTTAGGCCTTTAATAAAGTCCATATTGATCTCTTGCTAACATCCCTTTGGTATGGGAAGAGGGTGTAATAACCCGAGATATGCAGAATGATCATACTTACTTTTTAACACATAAAAGAGTTGTTAACATAGCGTTAAACATCTCTAGCCAACTATTTCCAATGAAACAAATTTTGTACCTATATAATAGTTATGGAAGCACCAGAATGCCCTCCTTGGGGGCTATTGTGTGTGATGGAAATAATTTTCCTCATCAATTCCCTGTCTCCCGCGATGACCACTTTACCTTTCCATTGTAGCGTGTCATTTTTCCATTCATAATTTTCGGACTAAACTTCTTATTTTTCCAATTTACTGATATCCCTGATGGTGGCGTCCTTTCTCCACCTTTCCTTGATTTCCTCCATTAATCTTGCTTGAATTTGAGACATCGTCAGTACAACTCAAAACTAGAAATCTAGGATAGCATGTCTGCTGTCATGTTTTCCTTGCCGCTTTTGTAAATAACTTCAAAGTCGTTACTTATCAAATCCAGAAACAAATTTTGTTGAAATGGTGTCAAAAACCTTTGCTCTAACAAAAACTTTAGAATTTTTTGTAGTTCGTTAGGACTCTGAAAGACTTTACATTCATGTAATGGTTACATTGTTTCATATGACAGCTAGAAACTCCTTCTCATAGGTCCACAAACCTTGGTGTTTAGGTGTTAGTGCCTATCCTTTTTTTGCACGCATCTGCTTGCATGGTGAAGGGTCTTGAGAAGTCTGGTAATGTAAGCATGGGGATTATTGAATGGACAAAGAAATCTCTACCATATACAACAGTTGTACAGAGCTCCTATTGATATCCCTCTAGATACCAAAATGGAATCTTTCATCAATGGTGATAGATGACATTTTCCATATCACCTCACTCACTTGCAACCTTCGTATGCTCCCTCTCTTCATCCTGATACATTCTATTGGTATAATAGGCCTACCCATCTCCTCTCAAATAAACAAATCAGGGATTTGTTGAAACACTCTATAAACTTGAGTATTCTTTTTTTCATTTTTTATGTTTTGCTAAAATATAAGACAGATATATATACAAGAGAAAGGTAAACTGAAATAGCAAGATACGGGCTGTATACTATATTAACTCCTTGATTATAGGCATGAGTTGGTGAGAATGATTCTTTTGACTATTCTTTTGATTTTCTACAGTGATATTTGTTTCCTTTGTCTCCGTGGAATATTTTGTTTCTTTAATTAGCTTTGCTTCCTTATCAGCCCCTTTTAAGGTGGAGACAGAGTGTAAATGGTGTCCCATCTTAGTGCGAAGGAAAACAAAAGGTGCCTTAGGTAAAGACATGGTGAGAATATCTGCTATCTGATGTAAAGATGGCACAAAACAAGTGATGAGATGACCCATAGCCACCTTTTCTCCGACGAAATGATAGTCTATTTCTATATGCTTTGTCCTTGCATGAAAAAGAGGATTAATTGACATATGAAGAGCACTAAGATTGTAGCAGAATAATTGTGGAGGATGTAATAAAGGGATGCCAATGTCGCGCAATAAGATTGTGAGCCAAGTTAATTCAGCTATGGTGGAAGCCATGGATCGCTATTCTACTTCTGAACTAGATCGAGCAATTGTAGGTTGCTTCTTTGAACACCAAGAGATACAATTTGCACCGAGGAAGGCACAAAAACTAGTTGTGCTTCGTCATTTCAAAGGACATCCTACCTAATCGGCGTATGAAAAAGCATACAAAGAGAGAGGACTGGTAGAAATGAATCTTAAGCCATAGTCTTGTGTACCTTTAAGATAACGAAGAATGCGCTTGACGACCTTGAGGTGTAGTTCTGTGGGAGAGTTGAAGAATTGACAAACTTTATTTACAACATGTTGAATGTCTTGTCGAGTGAATGTGAGATATTGAAGGGTTCCAACTATACTTATTTAATATATTGCATCTACACCTTTTTCTTTTAAGATATGAGCCTTTTCCTTTAGAACTATAGGAGTAGCATTAGGAGTACAATTTTCCATCTTTGTACAGTGAAGAAGATCCTTGATGTATTTGCCTTGAGAGAGAATAATGCCTCCATTGAAGTATTTAACTTTCACGCTTAAAAAGAAAGTTAGACATCCAAGATCCTTTAATGCAAATTCTGCACTCAATTTTTGAATTAAGTGAGAGACAAATGAGTTATTGTTTCCAATCACCAATATGCCATCTACATAGATAAGAAGCAATATTGTAATTGAATTTTGGTGATAAACAAATAGAGAAGAATCTGCCTCACTACAGTAAAACCAAGATAAAGAAGAAACCTAGATAAGCGATCAAACTAGGCTCGAGGAGCTTGCTTTAGTCCATACAAAGAATTGTGAAGAAGGCATACACGATCAGGTTTGTGTGGATCCACAAAACTAGGAGGTTGTTCCATATACACAATCTCTTTTAAATTTCTATGTAGAAAGGCGTTCTTCACATCAAGTTGTCTCATGTGCCAATTCAAAGAAGTTGAACAACCTATCTCAAGGTGAATAGTAATGTGATGAATAACTGAGCTGTACGTTTCATCAAAGTCAATACCTAAGACTTGTGTAAACCTACGGGCAACAAGACAAGTTTTATACGATAAATCCATTTTGACCTAACAACATTCACATTTTATGGCCAAGGAACTAGTGACCAGGTTTGATTTGAATGAAGAGCCTTTAGTTCCTCTTCCATAGCTATGATCCATTGGGGATCTTTTAGTGCAACATGATAATTTTGGGGTTTAACAGGTAACATAACTTGAGATAGATAACATTCATAATACTGCAAATTTTTTGGAGGTTGCCTATATCATTAAGGATAAACATAAGTTTCACTTTCGTTATTATTGATATTTGTTTCAATAATATGTCCAGGCATGTTATCAAGCAAAGTGAGAGTTTGCATATCTACTGGTTCAGTTGCAACTAATGTTTCATCTTCAATTATGTTACTCAAAACTGGTCTCTTTCTACAATCCCATAAGTACTCCATTAGTGTCAAAAGATTCAACATTATTGTCATCACAACATCTACCATGATCAATATTTTCATAATAATTGTTAGTAGTCATAATAGATGCTGATTGTGCATTTGTTTGAACCTTTGTAAGTTTAGCTTCAGGTGTGATTTTAAGCCATTCATCAAATGCTAGAAATTCAGCAAGTTCTAATGGTATCGAAATTGATTCTTGAGGAGAGGGTTTGTAAAGAAATTTACCTTCATTGAAGACAATGTGTCTTGATATATAGACTCATTTTGTTCGAGGTTCATATCACCTATAGCCCTTGTGAATAGGACTATAATCAATGAACACACATGGATAAGTTTTCTTAACAAATTTATTACCTCCTTGATGACTTAGAGAAGGGAAGCATAAGCATCCAAACACTTGCAAGCTTTTGTAATTTGGTTCCTTGTAATATAGCTTAGAGTATGGTGATTGATTTTGTAAAAATGAAGTCGACATTCTGTTGATTAGATAGATAGCTGCAAGAAAAGCCTCATTCCACAAAAACAATAGCAAGTTAGTGTGAAACAACATAATTAAACCTATCTCAACAGTATGTCGATGTTTTCTCTTGGCTACTCCATTTTGCACTGGTGTTTTAGGACATGAAACTTAGAGTTGAATTCCACAATTATTGATATGATTGAGAAAATCAAAAGAGTTAAATTCTCCACCCCCATCACACTCAAAAAAATTATTTTCTATCAAATTAATTTTCTACAAATTTTTTAAATTTATGAAAACAAAGGAAAAAATCAAACTTTTTCTTTAATAGGTATAACCAAGAAAATCTTGAGAAATCATCTATAAATATGACATAAAACCAAAAACCTTGATTTGAAACAGTAAGAACTGGTCCCCAAAGATCACAATACACTTTTTCTAAAGGATAATTAGAAATATCATTATTCAAGTTAAAGGGCAGTTTACAACTCTTTCCATATTGACAACTAGCACAAATGGAAGGCTTAGTTTGCCAATTAGTGACATCAATATCTTTCTTTCCTTTTAACAAAGATAGAATCTTTGTGCTTGGATGTCCAAGACGTTGGTGTCATAAAGAGAATGAGTTGCCCCTTATTGCAGATAAAGAATCTTGAAAACTTAATTCCAAAGTATATAGTTGTCCTTGTCTATACCCCTTCCATATTGCTTTCTTGTTTTGATCCTTAATAACAAAATCAGATGATGTGAATTCAACAGTACAACGGTTATCACTAGTGATTTTACTTACTGAAATTGAATTCTTTTTTAGTTTTAGAACAACAAGAACATCCTTTAAATTTAATTCTCCAACATATGCACTTCTAGTATGTGTTATATCAAGTTTGTTTCCATTACCAACATAAATGACATTATCTCCTTTATATGGTTTTATATATGACAGCATACCTGCATTGTTGGTTATGTGAGTTGTAGTTCCCGAGTCCATGTAAAGAGAAGGGTCATTGTTGTTTAAGGTGAGAGCTGCCCAAGCTTATGGTAGGTCTTCTAATTGATAAGAATAGTCAAACCTATACCAACAATCAAAAGCAACATGATTCATCTTACCACAAATTTGAAACGTTGGTTTGTTAACTTTTTCCTTGTTGTCCAGCTTCTTTCGTTCCTTCTTTTCCAGAGTTATTAGAACAAGTGTTGTTGTAACATCTGATTGGAGTGAAACCTCTTCCTTTTGAATTAAAACCTTCGCAACGTCCACGTCCACGTTCATGTTGGCTAAAACATTCTTGATTGTATTCATTATAACTTTTCTCTTCTTTCATTTGAGAAGCTAGAGTCTGCTCATACTCCTAAAGAGCAAGCAAAATTTAGTTAAATGTAGGATAAGTAGGTTTAGTTACCATAGCTAGATGGAAGCTTTCATATTTTGCTCCTAGTCCATGTACGAATTGAAAGACTTTATCAAGATCATCCACTGGTTTCTTGATAGCTACAAGGTTGTCGCAGATAGATTTGAATTCTTTTGTGTATTCATCTAAGGATCGTGATCCTTTCTTGATGGTCATTAGCATGTTTATCAAAAGACCTTCCTTTTCAATTATGATTGGCAGTAGTTGTTCTTCTAAAGAACTCTACACATCGTAGGCAATAACATCTTCTATAATAAATGGTTGAGTTTCTTCCTTTATTGTGCCAAGCAACCATGAAATAAGAAGACCATCATTTTTTAACCACAAGGTATAATCTGGATTCATAACCCCATCTTTCAGCGAATGGTCAGGTTTGTCACCATTCTTTTCTAAATAATGAAGCACGCCGAGACTACTGAGTTAGATGAAGGATTTATAATCGTCACATGAGATAGTTATTGGAGCCTAATTTGATTGAAACCAAACTGGCACATTAATGGAATGATTGTATTTTAAGCTTGAGTTCTTCCATAACTGATCAATAAGAAAATGGAGGAATTAGGCTATTATGCTTGCTAGTTTCAAGGCTTTGATACCATGAAACACTTTATAAACTTGAGTATTGTGTTTTTTTTAATGTTTTGCTCAAATAGAAAACTTATATATATACAAGAGAAAGGTATACTGAAATAGTAAGATACAAGCTGTATACTATATTAACTCCTTGATTATATGCATGAGTTGGTAAGAATGATTCTTTTGACTATTCTCTTGATTTTCTACAGTGATATTTGTTTCCTTTGTCTCTATGGAATATTTTGTTTCTTTAGTTATCTTTGCTTCCTTATCACTTGTTACGGGTGAGGAAACCTGAAGTGGGATGGCACAAGATTATCTCCCCTAAAATCTCCTTTCTCTTGTGGCTCACTATACAAAATACATTAAATACAGCTAATCGGCCCAATTACTTAAACATCAATACATGCTATCCTTTCTACTTAACTTAGGGAGAAACATGAGACCACTTATTCTTCATATGCGAGGAGACTCATCGGGTCTGGAAAGCAACACAACTTAGTTTCCAATGGCCAAATCATTTTATTACTTTCTCCAGTGCAATTCAATAGCTAGCTACTCAAAGAACTCCCTTACAATTACCCCATATTGCAGCTATTAATATGTGTGTTCAGACAATATGGAAAGAACGCAATGCCAAAAGGTTTGAAATCAGTCTAAACAAATAGATATTCTCATCTCCGAAACCCTTGATAGCATCAAAAAGCTCAATTTATAAACTGATTACTCAGCAGCTCCAAATTTTGCTTTAAGATTTGTAGGACCGTCTGCAAATGCTCCAAATTTTGCTTAAATTCACTATTGTAAAATAGGAGATCGTCAAAGAAGACTAGCAAGAGCTTCTACAAATGTGGCCTGAAAACCTTGTTCATCAAGTTTTGAAATGTTGAAGGTGTATATGTGAACCCAAGGGCATTATAAAAAACTCGAAATGGTCGTCGTGTGTTTTGAAGGCAGTCTTGGGGATATCCTCTTCCTTCATTCAAATTTGATGATACCCAGATTTAAGATCCAATTTTGAATACCAGCTTGACCGTTAAGTTCTCCCAACAATTCTTTTGAATAGGAAACTTGCTTTTGATGGTGTGCTTGTTTAGCTCTCTGTAATTGATACACATATGTCGTGTACAGTCTTTCTTTTTCACTAAGATTACTGGTGATGCGTATGGACTTCCGCCTAACCTAATGAAACCTTGCTCCAACAATGCCAACACTGTGCTCTCTATTACATCTGTTTGATCACCAAAGTATTTGTATGAACGTATTTTGATGGATTCGACTCCCTGTTTAAAAGGAATGATATGATCATGAGTTATTTTCAGAGGGAGTCATTTTGGATCCTAGAATACCTCTCCAACCTCCGCTAACAAGCCTTTCATTTTTTCCCTAGTATTCATTCTATTTTCCAAGGACAAGTGTTACATATAGAACTCCATTATATATGTTAGACCTAACATAAACAATGCATTCCTACTTGAATTTGTTATCAACTTGCGTAGGCCCTTACTTGAGATTTTGTGGCTACCTTCCTTTGGATTATCAGTAAGTTTTATAGTTCTGCCTTTCTATCGAAACTCCGTTGTCTGTTCTCTGAAGTTGCAGAGTACATCATTCAGTGTTGCCAACCATTGTATACCCAAAACCAGTTCACGTCCTCCTAGTTTAATGAAAAGCACCTTAGTGGTGAACTTAAACATTGTATTTTCTAGTTGAACTTCTTGCAAATTTGGTGACACTTTAAGCTTAAACCTCCTCCCACCATGATACTTAACGTTGGAATGTCTAATACCTCTATGTTTCCTTGTCTAATCAACATTTCATTAATGAAGTTGTGGGTACTTCCACTGTCGATGAGGATATGCAACAACTTCTTTTGATAGCTAGCAATCACCCTCATTTGCTTAAACTTCCCTTGGTCTCTGAATCTATACATCACCTCCAATGATACCATAAGACTGGCCGATAACCTCTCTTCATTCACCGTCCCCTCCTGTTTGAGAGTCTTCAAATCTTCGATGGGATCTTCGAGTATTTCTTTGTCAAACCTCTATCCTAATGCGATTATAAACCCCTCCCAACTTATCGAATCTCCTTTAATTCTGCTCTTGATTATTAGATGGAAACATTCTTGTGTTATACCTTCCATATGCACGATGTAGTAAAGAAGGGAGATAGAAGGATAAAGAGGAATACTCAAACAATATAAATAACTCACTTGATATGGATTTCTTATCCCATTTTGGAAATAAACTAGTACATGATATTTATAGATACATAAGACACCTCTTTGAAACAATAAAACTCTTAGAAAACTTGAAATAGTAAATGCAAGATACATGTATAAGAAAAATACAATGAATCTCAAAATATATGAACCAAATAATGAATTAAGTTTAATTAAATGTTCTACTAATATAATTGCATTTTTTAACACCCTCCCTTAAACTTGATTCTTCTTGGTAACTCCAATCCATGCGTGCAGCTTATTAAACGCTTTACTAATTTAATTGCATTTTTTAACATCCTCCCTTAAACTTGATTCTTTTTGGTAACTCCAATCCACGCATGCAGCTTAACAAAACTTTCAAACTTCAATTCTTTGGTAAAAATATCAGCTACTTGACTGTCACTTCTCACATAAGAAAGCTCAACTTTTTTGTTCTCAACACACTCCCTTATGAAATGAAACTTTGTATCTATATGCTTACTCTGATTATGGAACATAAGATTCTTCCCCAATGTTATAGCATATTTATTATCTATAAAAATAGAGGCAGCTCCATCTTGAGTCACATATAGCATCTTTAATAACCTTCTTAACTAAATTGCATGCGTGATACAAGAAGTAGCTACAATATATTCGGCTTCACATGTAGATAAAGTCACAATAGGTTTTTTTTAGAACTCCAAGTAAAAGCAGTGTCATCAATGAAAAATATAAACCCACTTATGCTCTTTCTATCATCCACATCACCTCCCTAATCACTATCACTATAACTAACAAGTTGAAAATTAGATGAAGAAGAATAGTACAATCTATAGTCAATAGTATCTTTGATCAATGTTTTAAAAACTGGACCAGACATCGAACCGGTCGAAGGAAAGGTTTAAGGTTTAGAGGTTCAATCGATAGTGAATCGTTATAAATCGATGTATAATAAATAAGAAGTAAAACTTATAAGAATAAGTAAAAATAAAATATTTTATTGAAATAAAAAAATACACCAATATCTATTATTATATAATGAACTAATAATAAATAAATATGAGTCTAATATAAAATTTAAAATAAAAATAAAAATCAAAATTGTCTTTCTAAAGGAGATTGCGTCTCATCATCGTCAAAAACTCCAAATTCTCCAACGCTAGTTAAAGATTCATAAACTACGCTTTCATCCAAAGTATTTGCATCAACTTCTTTTACTGCATTAAAATAAATTACAAATTAGTAATGTATGAAATTATTCTCAACTATAAACTTGTAATACAGTATGATTTTAATTTAACTATGATCAAAATGAGATATGAACTGACCATCAGTAGATGTTCTTAATTCATTCCTTGTAACAAATGCATTTTCTTCATAATTCGTCTTTTCAAGTTCATTATAATCAAGATCAGGCAATGGTTCTTCTTCTTCTTTGATCAAAAAATCAATATGTTCAATACAATCAATATCAACTGAATCATATGTTCTCTTCTTACTAGGTATTCTGAACACATAATAGAGAAATTATAAAGTCAATAATAAAAATAAAATTATTGAAATAAAAACAAAACTATAAAATACCTGTTATTCATTATCAGATTATAAATAATGTAAACAAGGTCATTAAGTCTTTAATGTTTCAAACAATTTCGTTTCTTTGTATGAATACATTCAAGAACACTCCAATTACGGTCATAACCTGATGCAGAAGTTGTTTGACTTATTAACCTAGTAGTGAGTTTTTCAATGTTGGAGCACTGTCACTGAATAATCTTCACCAATCATCTGTATTTTAAATTAATAGTTATGATAAAAATATTAATAATAAGTAAATAATGAATTAAAAGTATAAAACTTACCTGATTGCATTTTTTTCATCACAAGTTCTCTCTTTGCTAATGATCTAGCAAAGCTCTCTAAACCTTGACAATATAATTTAATTTCATTTATCGTTTGTGATTGCTCTTTAATAAAGAAATACCTTTGCATTCAATCACATCAAACAAACCGCCTATAATATTAATTGTAAATGCTTCTTTACTATATAAGCAATAAGGATTGAGAAAATAAGAAGTAAAAATTATAAGAATAAGCAAAAATAAATGTTTTATTGAAACAAAAATATACTAATATTTACTATTATATAATGAATTAATAATAAATCGAATGATATTTTTTCGATCGTGGTCCAATTTGGTTTTTAAAATATTAATTTTATCATCTCTACCTTGGATTTCCGTGAACATCTAATGAATAATAAAAACTTCTAGTAAATTGTTTAATATAAATTATTATTGAAATAAAATTAGGTAATTATATAATCAATTATATGATAATTAATATTAAAATAAGTTGAAACATAGTTAATAAAAATTTTCTAAAATTTTTAATAATATAACACTTTTAGCAATTAAAATTATAAAAATAAATTTAAATAGATAAAATCAAATAAAAAATGGCATATTTTATTCTTATATTTGAAGACATAAGTTAAGAAATACAAAAGTAACAAGAAAAAGGAAAAGGAAAACATTTGAGTTACCTAATAGTACAAGTGAGTAAGTCATACTTAATAGATAATAGTAAAATTGAAGTAAAAGGGAAGACATTCTCGTTCAGAACCCTTTTCTTTCCATTCGTTGATTTTCTTAGCCTACGAGAAACATATTTTCTCCTTCATAGACACTCTCTCTTCTGCAGTCACTTTCTCTGTTGGCAGCCTCAAGCTTACTTTTCCTCTATGACGTTGATGATCTTATGACTTTGCTTCTGTCGAGTGATGGTAGTAAATTTGGTTTGTGGGTTGTGAAGGGACTAGCAGTGTCAAAGAAGGAAACGATGAGAACTGAGAAGAGGATGGTAGAAGAACCAACCAATTCTGGATGGTTCACTGGAAAATCGACCCGGTTTATTAGTAAATCAACCAGTTTTTATATAAACAAGTTATTAAACTACACTGAACAAGATAACCAGCTAGTTCATACTAATTTTGGTTAAACTAGCTGGTCCAGTTCGATTTTTAAAACATTGCCTTTGATATATCGCGAAATCCTTTTAGTCATTGCCATATGAGTACTAGTTGGAGCTTCCATAAAATGAATTATAATCCCCACTCCAAAGAGAATATCGGGTCTTGTGCAAGTCAAATACCTCAAGCTTCCAACAAGACTCCTAAAAAGAGTTGGATCCACTTTTTCACCTTTATTAAACTTTGACAATTTTGTTGCACGATCAATTGGGGTATCTATGGGCTTGCAATTCTTCATCTTAAATTTTTCAAGAATCTTTCTTGCATAAGCCTCTTGATAAATAAGGATAGCATCATCATCTTGCTTTAATTCAATACCAAGGAAATAAAACATAAGTCTTATATCAGTCGTTTCAAATTCTTTAGTTATCACCTTCTTAAACTCTTACAACATCTTTGAATTGTTACCCGTGAAGATCAAGTCATCAACATATAGGCATACAAGAAGAATGCTTCCATTTCCACCTTCTTTGACATAAATAAAATGTTCTTGGGAGCATTTAATGAATCCATGGCTTTGGAAATACTTATCAATACGGCTATACTAAGCTCTTAGGGCTTGTTTCAAGCCATATAATGCCTTCTTTATCTTCAACACTTTATCTTCATGTCCTTTCACTAAGTACCCCAATGGTTGTTGGATAAACACCTATTCCTCAAGTTAACCATTCAAGAATGCCAATTTGACATCCATTTGATAAATCTTCCATCTCTTTTGTCCTGCCAAGGAAACGATTAATCGAATGGTCTCTAGTCGAGACATAGGAGCAAACACCTCATTATAATCTACTCCATGTTGTTGACTATAGCCTTTAGCGATAAGTCTTACCTTCTACCTCTCTACTTCCCCTTGAGCATTTCTTTCGACTTTATATATCCATTTCATACCAATTTCCTTTTGCCCCTTTGGAAAAGTAGAAAGCTCCCATATGTCATTCTTTTGAATTGCTTAAATCTCTTCATCCATTGCATATCTCCATTTCTTTTCTTATAATAGCTCTTCAAAGTGTAGTGGCTCGAAATCAACAAAGAGAAAAAATAGTTTTGTATTTTCTACCATCTCCGTAGACTCATAAAGATCTCATAGACTCCTTCTTCTTCTAGGACCCTCAGACGAGCTTTGAGGAAGACTTTCATTTCTTCTAAGATTAGGTGATTGAGGATGAGTATGAATATTTTCATGCCTATCATGGTCAAAATCTCCAATCATAGAAAATGAATCACTTTCTTCATTTTTAGAGACATCCCACTTCCACGAACTTTCTTCATCAAAATCAACATCTCTACTAATTACAATCTTCCCATTGGTAGGATTAAACAACTTATAGCCCTTAGAATTAGAGCTATAGCCAATAAAGACATGCTTTTCACTTTTGTCATCTAACTTTGATCTCATCTCTTTAAGAATATAAGCATATGCTATGCTTCCAAAAATTTGCAAATGAGAAACACTTGGATTCTTACCGCAAGCTTCTTGAGGAGTCATCCTATGAACCCTTCTGGTAGGGGATAAGTTAGACAAGTATGTAGCGCAACCGATAACTTCAGCCCAAAACTCCTTAGGCATATTCTTGCTCTTTAGCATGCTCCTTGCCATGCTGAGAATAGATATATTCTTACGTTCTACAACTCCATTTTTTCGTTGAGAGTATGGAACGGTAAGAAAATGACAAATGCCTTTAACTTCGCAAAATTTGTTGAAATCCAAGAAACTGAACTCTCCCCCTCTATCTATCCTCAAAGATTTGATGACAAATCCACTCTCATTTTCAACTTGGGCTTTGAACTTTTAGAAAACTCCAAAAGCTTCATCCTTCCTATTCAAAAAATAAACCCAAGTTTTGCGAGAAAATCATCAATGAAGAATAAGAAATAGTTTACTTTACCATAAGAAGATGACTTGATTGGGCCACAAATATCAGCATGAACAAGTTGAAGTGGCTTGATGGTTCTCGTGGTGGACTCCTTTGGAAAAGGCTTTCTCACTTGCTTTCCCATGACACACCCTTCACATAATTGATTGGATTTAGTAATGAGAGGCAAACCATTCATCATATTCTCCTTTTCTAATAAATTTAATCCTCCAGAATTTAGATGACCAAATCTCATATGCTAAAGCCCAGAGAAGTCTTTGACATATGTTTTCAAGCGTCTTGGGTGATCAACATTAACATCGAGCTTGAACATTCTATTCTTTGACATAGGTACCCTTACTATTAAGATGTGTGCTTTATCTCTCAAAGTGCAACAAGCATCTTTTAAATGGATATCATATCCATTTTCTAGCAATTTTCCCATACTCAAAGTATTTGCTTTCAAAGAAGGAACATAATAGACTTGTGAAATAAGTCTATGATCACCATTTTTTGTAAAGATAAGAATATCACTTTTGCCTTCAATTGAAACTTTTGAATCATTTTCAAAAACAATTTCTCCTTTTTTCTTCTCATCAAGCTCTATGAATAGCTCCTTATTTCCACTCATATGGTTACTAGCACCAATGTCAAGATACCATAAGAATTTATTTTCATCTCCTTTTTTAGCCAATAACAAAAGTAGTTCTTCTTCTTCTTCTTCTTCTTCTTCTTTCACCTCCACAAGATGAGCCTCTACATCCTGCTCTCCTATAGTAATAGCTTTCATGACCTCTTAAGTTTTGAGATTGTTGGCTTGACTCTTCATTATTAAATTGATGTGTGCCTCTTCCATGACCACGACCACGATGATTTCTACCTCTTTCACAGCTTTGACTACAACCTCTTCCTCTTCCTCTTCCTCTTCCTCTTGCTTGTGAGTTAATGGATTCCTGCTTCTTGTTTTTTAAAGAGACCTTTGCTTGAAATGTTTGAACTAATGGCTCCTTCTTCTTCAATCTTTATTCATAAGCTTACAGGGATCCTTGTAAATCTTGAGATTATTCAATAGCCACGATAACAAGGTCAAATTTTGAATCAAAAGTACAAATAATCTTCTCCACAACAGAAACATCTTCCAAATTCTCCCCATATCTCCTCATTTGATTGATACTTGCCAAGACTCTTGTGAAATAGTCATGGATATATTCGGTCTCTTTCATGTGTAAGGATTCAAATTCTCCTCTCAATGTTTGAAGACACACCTTCTTCACCTTGTCAACTCCTTCATGGGCCTTTTAAAGAATCACCCAGGCTTCCTTTGATTTTGTTGCGTTTGACACTTTTTAAACATTTCATCACCTAATGCTGCATAAATGATGCTAAGAACACATTGATCCAATCTACGATTCTTTTGTAACGTGTTCCTTTATTGTTGATTCAAAGCTCCTTCATTTTTCGGTTCATTATATCCTTGTTCTACTATCTCCCATGCATCTTGAGAGCCAAGAATGGCCTTCATATGCATACACTACTTATCATGATTTTCTTTTATGAGTTTGGGGATTGAAACAACGAAATTAAACATCTCAAAAATAATATGTCTATGATACTACTTTGTCGTAAATAAGGGAGATAGAAGGATAAAAGGGAACACTCAAACAACCTAAATAACTCACTTGATTTCGATTTTTTGCCCCATTTTAAAAATGAACTAGTACATAGTATTTATAGATACATAAGACACCTCTTTGAAACAATACAACACTTGGAAAACATAAGATAGTAAATGTAAAATACATGCATAAAAAAATACAATGAATCTCAAAATACATAAACCAAATAATGAATCAAACGTAAAGCCTCCCACACCTTTAGTTCTTCTAGAGTATGATCAATTGTGAAGAACTGTTCGCGTCTGTAAATCTAGCTTCTCACCTCACTCACGTCAAAGGTCGGGAAATCTACCTTACTAAATTTGGTTGGAAGTGCGTGGTTTCCTAAATTGCCTAAATTTCTTTACGTCACTTCCAAGGTGTCCTTCCATATCTACTCCATAAGTTGTTAAAACATAGACTTGATGTCGTCAAATTCTTTCTCTTTCCACACTTGTGCCTCCAGAAGGTTTGCAAACCCAGCTTATTCCAGAAGTCTTACTTCTGCTCCCCTTGTGTTTTCAGCCATCGTGCCACCGCCAAGAATCGACAGCTCTGATACCAACTGTTTTGGTATTCTTTAGAAGTAAAGAAATGCGGTTGCGAGAGATGAAGAGAAATAGAAAGGAAACTATATTTTGTTTCAGATTTTTCATTTCTCATACATCGTTACAAAAGATATATAAAAACAATACTATGGTCATTACGATTACAACACGTTTAACGATCTTGCTAGTTTGTTACAACAGCTATAGATTTGACAGGTCCTTGCATTATTTACTAATGTATACTCCTTTGGTGTTGTTTCCTTCTTCTTCTTCACGTTCTCAATTTTCCCATTTTCTTCCGCGACGTCATTCTCTTCATTTGTTCCTTTCGTTAACTATTATTCATAACATTTGCTTTTTAACTCCTATTACAAGGTTGAAGCCCTCAATGCAGCTTGCATACCACTCTATGTTTCACTCTTTCCACTCCCAAGAAATCCAATATTTCATCATACTTGGCTTTGTCAAATGAAGAATTTAGAATGTAACAACCATGGGATGAAATATTATGCAAACTTACTCCCTTCTCCCTTGCCTGATGTAATACGCTCCAAAAAGCAGGCATAATTCTCCGAACATCACACAGCTTACAAAAGAACTTCTATTCCATGTACGACTCAATCGGCATAATATTTTCTTCATCAAGTTTTACTTTAATTGACTTCCTCAGGGTATTCAAATGTGGATAGGGAGAGCTTTTTACTGGCAAGAAGTTAAACATTTGTGGCAAACTAGAAACTGGAGCATCTTCAATTGTTTTGACTAAAGAGATTAGTGCATTGACAAAAGCTGAAGGCACACAATCCAGAATCCCTTGGTTCCATATATTGTCCAAGCGTATTGTTTCCCTGGATGATACTAAAACAAAATCTGCTTGAATTATGAAAAGGAAGTTAGTAATCATCTCTGTTGGAAGAAATGCATAGACACCAGGAGAGCTCATGCCTCCAAGAAGACGATCCCCATTTGGAAACGCCATAGTAATCACCCAGTCTTCCGCTTCCATTCTCCTTTCTACTTTATTTTCCTATTTGATAGGAAACCTCTCCTTCCACATATAGTAGCTGCATTCTCTTTTTATGTGATCATTGTTTTCATCTGCAGACAGATGGAGTGTGTAGGACTGTGCATCAATGTTTTTCCTTATCACAAAATTGGTCTCTTTTGTAATTGCAATTGCAGCAAGGGAATTATGATTAGGATTTTTATGATCTTCTCTAATAGAAAGGCTCTTTATCTTTCCGAGGAATAAAAGGACTTTAGGATGAATGCTTGATAGCTGCTGTGTCACAGGTTTCACCTTTTTAGGCTTCAAAGGAAAGATTATTGTTGTATTTGCATTGGTGTGCTTGGATCCATAGATTTGTTTTATATCTAAAAGTGACGGGTTCTCGTCAATCCATTCAGGAACTATGTAACCAAGCTTGCAGTGTGGACAAGGTTCTTCACTGAAGCTTATTCGATAACCATTGCTGAATATGTGAGGTTAAGCTGTGAACAGAAACACACTCTTGAATCCTATTCCTGCATTTTAACACAAACAAATACTTTTAGATAAAGATTCCAAGTAAAATTTGCAACATTTGCTCCGTACTTGGTAGGAACCGAGAAAAGAAGGGTTGATTGGAAGAGAAAAAAGCAAAACAGATAACAGAATCATACATACAACTTGAATGATTACTTCCTTTTTTCGATCTTTTTGTTTTGTATCATTGCAAGTAATCTCAACTCTTAAGATATCCAAGCACATTTTTCTCCTTGATGCTCAATACCATAAAACTTTAGTCCTATCAAAGTGGAGATTATTTCTTCTTGTTAGTTTATCTGTAGGAGAAATGCATTCAGAAAAAACCCCTGAAGCAATAACCAGTTCAAATGGAACAAAATCTGATATATTCCTTCAGCATAAGCCATAAAATTTCAAGAGCAACTATTACCACACACAGCAGATAAAGCATGACCATGCATAACTGACAGAAATAATATGGAAACTATAAGAACCTTTTTCGCCAATATAACCACTTTTCCTCTGGCCTTTCTTTGATGAATTTCCAACATTACAAATGGAATCTATATTCTTTGCAGAGAATCCCTTCTCGTTATTGAACAATAGCAATGTAGTCAGTGCACCAGTGGCTGTTATATCTCGAGATGTCAAAACAAACTCAATTGAAGGATCCACTCTATCTGGGTATTCATTATCTTCAGCATTCTGAGAAGAAAGTTAATGTAAATAACATCGTTACTAACCTTTAAAATTGTATTTCTGACTGGTCGTTAACTAGCCTCTATACGGCTATTCACAGTACCCAATCAACTTAAAGCCACTTTATAGCAAAAGAAATATGCTTTTACACCACTCCCCTGGGTTCAAAACGAAAAAGTTTCAGTAACCAGAACTTACTAGTCCCGTAACTAAACGAGGGTAGCATTCATATACATTGAACAAAAGAGCCTTTCCTTTATTTAAAACCCTCATCTGATCATCACAACCAAATTGTTAACTTTTTCTTCTTTCCCACCTATAATGTTAGCAGGAGCACGAGCATGGATGATAGAGGCAAGGGAGGAGAGCTAGCTATGCCTGTTGAGTCCATGACCGGAGCTAAGGCTAAGAGACTTAAGGAGGCTCTCCATGCACATATGGGCTATCTTTTGGAGAGGATGGAATAGTCCAAGCCAATGGGAGGAGAGCTTTATAGATCCCAGCCCAAATTGATCCATCTAACTCAAATCTTTAGACTGGATATCGTTAGGACTTGAAGACTTGGACTATTAAGCCCATACATTAGGCCTTTTAATTATTTTAAGTTAAGACATCCTTTTTTTTATTTTGGGCTAACCCATGTTAAAACCCGAGTACTTATTATTAAACTTAGGTATAAATAGGTTCATTAGGGTTATTGTAGGCTGAACTATTATCTTTTGATTAAGTCGTCAGTCATAGTGAGGTTTATTCCTCTTGTTCTTGTTTCAACACGAATTAATAATTCACTTGTCAATTTTTTCCTAAATTGTGGCGTGTTTGTTTGATTCAACCTTCTTGATTTTAGTTTCGATCATCTAGGTTGCTCGAATCACGTATTCATGAGGTCTAGTAGGGATTGAACCTTGCGTGTCGTCTTATTTTGTTGAATTTCAAATTTTGTTCTTCCTTGTCCGTCCTTACCGGAACTTCCTAACATCCACAAACCTATCAAACCGACGCCATCATCATTAACTTTCAAGGATTTTCGGACAACCCTTCATTGAATCACCTCCGTGCATGCATCAATTGGTATCAGAGACTTGGTTTGAGGTAAATTCTTATTTACTTCAAAGTAAAATTAGGGTTTGTTCATCACCTTCATTTAATTTTTATTCCTTTAAACTCGTCGGCTTTCACCAAACATAGGGTGTGAAAAAGGTAAAGCTTGCTGCTGTTGAGTTCACTGACTATGCATTAATATGGTGGGATCAGTTGGTGATGTCTCGAAGGAGGAATGGAGAGTACCCCATCACTATTTGGGCAGCAATGAAGGCGTGCATGAGGAAGTGGTTTGTTCCTTCATATTATTACCGGGAGATGCATCAAAAGCTCTAAGGACTCACGTAAGGGTCTAAGTCAGTGGATGACTACCACAAGGAGATAGAGATAGCCATGATCGGAGCTAATATTAAGGAGGACCTAGAGGCTACTATGGTACGTTTCTTGAGTGGGTTAAACCGGGAGATAGCCAATGTGGTGGAATTGCAACACTATGTGGAGATTGAAGACGTGGTAAACATGACCATGAAATTAGAGAGGCAACTTAAGGCTAGAGTGACAACAAGGGGGGAACGAGTTCTAACCATAATTAGAACTCGAAATGGGCCAAAAGGGGGGAGTGACCGAAAGACAAGGGTGTCGACTTTAAAGAGACTCCAAAGAGGCTGAATGTAGAGGCTGAAACAAAAGGTACACCTAACACCCATGCATCTTCTAGTAAAGAATCTAGTGTTAAATGCTTTGAATGTTTGTGTTTGGGTCATATTGCATCTCAATGCCCTAATAAGAAAGTCATGTACATGAGGGATAATGGGATAGTTGAGTCTGAGGATGATAGTGAATGTGACCCCTTGCCATGTGATGAAAATGATAATGATGATGATTGCATAGGGAGGACTGCCATAGGAGAAGCACTTGTTGTTAGGAGGATTTTGAGTGCTCGAGTAACAGAGGAGGCTTTAGATCAGAGAGAAAACTTATTACATTCGAGGTATTTAGTGGGAGGAAAAGTTTGTAATCTGATCATAGATGGGAGTAGTTGTGCAAATGTCGCTAGTACGACTATGGTAACTAAATTGGGGTTAGCGTGTAGGATGCATCCTAAGCCATACAAGTTACAATGGTTTAATGACAATGGTGAGGTGAAAGTGACAAAGCAGGTGTTAGTGTCATTTTAAGTGGGTAGATATGAGGATGAGGTATTTTGTGAAGTGGTACCTATGCAAGCAGGTCATTTTTTGTTAGGGAGACCATGGCAATTTGATAGGTGCGTAAAGCATGATGGGTACACCAACAGGTACTCCTTTAAATTCAAGGGTAGAAATTTCATCTTGGCATCATTGTCACCCTATGAGATCTACTTAGACCAGGTCAAAGCAATGAAAAGTGAGAAGGTTTCAGGTAGTGAGGTTCAAAAAAAGAAGAGGGAAAAAAGGCCTAAAAGAAAATTGAGATTGGCCCAATGGGGAGTGACTGGACGAGTGAGGAAAAGAAAGTGGGATGTGCAGGAGAGAAAAGTGTAGAGAGAGAAAAAAAAGAGTAAGAGAAAAATTAAGAAGGTGAACTTGTTTGTAAAGGAAAAAATTTGAGAAGAGCATGTGGAGAGAAAGGGCAATTATGGTGGTTAGATATAGGGGTGTTTTATGGCAGAAACTAACCCTAATCAAGATTTGCCAAGTGTTTTTAAGTCTCTTTTATAGGAATATGAAGATGTCTTCCCTGAAAAAATACCTAAAGGGCTACCACCCTTACATGGTATTGAGCATCAAATTGACTTCATGATCGAAGCTCAAATACCAAACCGACCAACCTATAGGAGCAATCCTAAGGAGACAAAGGAGCTTCAAAGACAAGTGGATGAGCTATTGGAGAAGGGTCATGTGAGAGAAAGCTTGAGTCCGTGTGTTGTTCCTGTCTGGTTGGTTCCAAAGAATGATGGAACGTCGAGGATGTGCGTGGATTGTAAAGATGTGAAAAAAATCACTGTAAAGTATAGACATCTCATTCCTAGGTTTGACGACATGTTGGATAAATTGCATGGTACATGCATATTCACAAAATTTGATATAAAAAGTGGTTATCATCAAATTCGAATGCAAACAGGAAATGAATGGAAAATTACTTTTAAAACTAAGTATGGACTATATGAGTGATTAGTGATACCTTTTGGCTTAACTAACGCATCTAGCACTTTTATGAAGCTAAAGGATCATGTTTTGCTTGAATTTCTAGTTAGATTTGTAGTTGTTTACTTTGATGATATTCTTGTGTATAGCATTACATTAGATGATAACATGTCATGTATATAAGGTATGTTCTTGATGTGTTGAGAAAGGAGAAGTTGTTGTTCGTAAACCGCAAGTGCACGGTTGTCGAAGTGAGTAATAAATCGGTAAGAAACGAGTCGTGTCCACAGGGATTATGAGAAAATTTTAAATCTATGCTAGCTAATGATATTTGAAATCGAGTTGAGTGAAATTTTGAGGAAATTAAAATTAATTTAAAGAAATTTAAAAAAAACTTATATAAATTTTTAAACAACTCCTAATTTAATGTGACCAAAATAACTATGAATATGAAAATTTTGTGCAGTAACTAATTAAG